>CM040244.1:190076007-190303663 GCA_022545495.1 Chrysanthemum lavandulifolium | reverse complement strand
TGGGTGCATTAGTAAGTCAAAATGGCATAACCACAAACTCATAATGACATTCATGTGACTTAAAGGCAGTTTTATACACATCATCTTCATGCATCCTTATCTGATGGTAACCATATCTAAGATCTAACTTAGAAAACACTTGAGCACCTTGCAATTCATCAATAAGTTCTTCTATGATAGGAATAGGGAACTTATCCTTCATAGTGAACTAATTCAATTGTTTGTAATCTATGCACATTCTCCATGAACCATCTTTCTTTTTAACCATGACTATGGGGGAAGAAAAAGGACGGTTTCTTGATCTAATAACCCCTGAATCAAGCGATTATTTAATGATAGACTCAATCACATCTTTCTGAGCAGGAGAATATCTATAGGTCCTTACATTCACATTCACTTTATTGTCTTTCAAAGGAATCAGATGATCAAAGCTTCTTTGTGGAGGTAGGGTTTTTGGCATCTCAAACACATATGCATACCCTTCCAACAAAGATTGCAACTTCACATTGTTACTCAACTCTTGGATATCATCACATTGCATTAAGTTCAAAGTAGTAGAGGGACCAAAACAACAAACAGAAGTTAAATGAGTGTCTTGATGACTGACATGTTTGGAAAATAGCTTGCCACTCATCCAAGTTAACTCAGATTGACTTGTACCCCTCAACACAACCTTCTTACCTTGAAACATAAACTCCATTCTCAAATTCTTGAAATTCCACTTAATGGTATCCAAAGTGAACAACCATTGGACTCCCAATACTAATTCACAACCCCCTAAAGGAAGTAACATAACATCATAAGTAAACAACACCCCTTGAACCCTCCACTGAATATCCTTAACCATATATTGACTGATCAACTTTGCTCCACCAGCCACATATACATTTAAGGGACAAGTACTCCTAATTTTACACCCTAATTTCTTAGATGTGTACAAATCTAAGAAATTGTGAATGTTGCCTGAATCCATGAGAATATGTAACAAATGTTTGAGCACATGATCTTTTATTCTCATGGTGTTATATGTGGGAATACCAAACAAAGAGTTTAAAGAGATATGGGGTGTAGACAGTGGAATTTCCTCAGGCAAAACAAACTCACTCATACCACTATCCTCCTTTTCCAAACACTCCTCAAACACTGGTTCCTCTTCTCCTCTAACCTCTAAAATGAGCAATTATCCTTCACACTTATGGCCAGGTACATACTTTTGATCACAATAGAAACATTGATTCTTAGCTCTTTTTTCAGCAAACTCTTTTGGACTTAGAAACTTTCTTGAGGGATTTGTCACATTTGCAGGCTGTTTGGTGATATAGTGAGTGTTTGGTGCAGGCAATGCTAGAGTAGTAGTAACATGCTTATTAGGCATAACTACAGTCATGTTTGAATACCAAGAAATAGTGTTTCTAGGTGTAGGAAATAGTGGAGTACTTCTTTGTTTCTTAACAGCTTCTTGAAGATGAGCTAAAGTAAAAGCATCAGCCATTGATTTTGGTCTAAACATTCTAACATTCAACTCAATACTAGCAGGAAAACCACACAAAAACATGATAATAAACTGAGACTTGGTAATATCCACTTGAGTAATCAAATTTTTAAACTTGCTTTGATACTCATTCATGCTAGATTCATACCTGAGTTGCTTTAGTTCAGCCATAGGATCTTCATTCAAAGGACCAAATCTCTTCATAACAGCCTCCTCATATACATTCCAACCTGCATTGCTTTCATGGATCTTGGTGAACTGGAGATGCCAAGCCAGTGCCTTATCCTACAAATGAATTGTAACAATTTTGACCTTATCTTCATCATGTACATTGTCAACATCAAAGAACTACTTTACTCTAAACAACCAGCCCTATACATCTTCTCCATAGTACTTTAGGAATTTTAACTTTCCCATCCTACTGAACCTACTTGAACCTTCCCATGTTCTTGAATTGTGCATCAAACTATCTATTCTTTCATTGAGACTGGTCATAACATTGGTTAATTGTTCAGTCACCCATAATTTCATTGGATCATCTCCTAATGACTCATTATTGTGTCTGGTGTTCACCATTATGACTTAACTATTTCAAGAACCTCTAATTACACCACACATAGCAAATGATCCACTGTACAGTCCTAACTAACATATGTATGAATTTAAATGGAACGAATAAAAATGATGACGTATTTGTGATTAGACAGTTGGTATAGATTGACCGAAATTGATGTTTGCACGGTGGTTTAACTAAAAAGTCAACGGATGATGGTGGTGGTGTAACATAAAAATGCTTATCCCTAGCAGTAAATCATAACAGAAAATGGTTAAAGTGGTGGTAGGGAGCAGGAATTGCTCTGATACCAATTGAAACACTCAAATCCTAATAATTATAGAATGAAGAGTATTTCTAGCAATCAATAAGAATTATAAAAGAAGAATATTACTCGAAACTGAAAGCAAACGATTTGTTATTGATTATTGAATTGTGTTTGTTAGAAAATAGAGAAATTGAAAATCAAGACTAATGTGAAATTGATTACAAGTGAGTATTTATAATGGAAAATGAATGATAGTTGTTTTGGCGGGAATTTCAGTTAAATGGTTGTTTGAGATATATTGAACCCTCACGTGTTAGACACGTGACATAATAAATTTGATGCCTTACCTTAAAAAAACAAGCATGTTGGAGATGAGAAAGAGGATAAAGACAAATCCTCGAGTACACATGTCTTTTTGTTAACGTTTGACATTTAAGATCGGCTTAAAGAGAGATAAGTCGAAAAAATTAAAGGTATTCATCTAATCCAACAAACCAGATATATCAAAGCATCTCATCCACCAGAAGTATATCATGTTAGATGAATATGAAATAAAATATATCAACATATAGATTTTGCATATGTAAATGACTAACACTTGTTGGTAATCCGATCATGAGACTACACCAAAACAAGGACGATGACAGGGAAACATTAAGAAGTCGTTTAGTTAGGGGACATTTTCCTCTTTTTACAAGAAATTTTTCATATAAAAAAGGGAAAAATGAAAATCCGTTTAGTTACATTTCATTCCAACAATTTTAAAGAAAGTGAAATTCTCATTCACTAAATTTTAACTAAAAATTTGAAAAACCCATTCTGCTCTTCTATCTTTTTTACATTCTCTTTTTTATACGTTCGTTTTCGTCCGTTTTTATACGTTTTCATCCGTTTTCATCCGTTTTTATACGTTTTCATCCGTTTTTATACGTTTTCGCCCGTTTTATACGTTTTCGTCAGTTTTTATACGTTTTCATACGTTTTTGAGATTTTATACGCTTTCATCCGTTTTTAACCGTTTACATCCGTTTTTGTCCGTTTTGTATATTTTCGTCCGTTTCATTCGTTTTAATACGTTTTCGTCCGTTTTTATACGTTTTCGTCCGTTTTATACGTTTTCATCTGTTTTTAACCGTTTACATCCGTTTTCGTCCGTTTTTATACGTTTCATCCGTTTTTAACCGTTTGCATCCATTTTCGCATGGTTTGCACTTTTGCGTCCGTTTTCATTTGTTTTTATACGTTTTCATCCGTTTTTGTCTGTTTTTATGCGTTTTCATCCGTTTTTGTGCGTTTTTGTCTGTTTTTATACCTTTTCATTCGTTTTCGTCCGTTTATATAAATTTTCATCCGTTTTTTAACCGTTAAAATTCATTTTTGTCCGTATTTGTACGTTTTCGTCCGTTCTTGTGCATTTTCGTAGGTTTTCATCCGTTTTATGTGTTTTTATACTTTTTAACCGTTTTCATCCATTTTCATTCGTTTTCGTCCGTTTTATGCGTTTTTGTATGTTTTCTTCCGTTTACATCAGTGTTAGTCTTTTTTTGCGTTTTATATGTTTTTGTATGTTTTAATACGTTTTCATGTGTTTTATCCATTTTTATGTGTTTTTGTACATTTTTTATACGTTTTAAACGTTTTTGTACGTTTTTTTATGTTTTCTATCCGTCCAAAAACGTATAAAATTACAAGAATGTACAAAAACGTACACAAAGATATAAAAATGGACAAAAAAAATGAAAAAGGGCAAAAAGGTATGAAACGTACAAAAGCGTATAAAACAGATACAAACGGATGAAAACGTATAAAACGTATAAACATATAAAAAAGAATAAATACGGTAAAAAAATGGATGAAAACGTACAAAACATACAAAAAGGATAAAACGGATGAAACAGGACGAGAACGAATGAAAAAGTATAAAACGATAAAATTTATAAAACATATGAAAACGTATAAAATTAGATAAAACCAATGAAAACGGATTTTACGGTAAAACAAGCGTATAAAGCGTAAAAGGCGGATGAAACCGACGAGAACATATGAAAAAGTATAAAAGCGTGTAGAAACATATAAAACAGATGAAAACATATAAAAATTGATAAAAACGAATGAAAACGAATAAAAACATATAAAAACGGGAAAAACAGATTAAAAACGTATAAAACCGTACAAAAACGTTTGAAAACGTACAAAGATTTAATATGAAAGAAAAGGTTGATTATTAGAAGAAAAATGCTTGAAAAGAGGTCCATTTAAACATGTTTTCATTTTTTTTAAATGGAAAAATATAACTCTATTTAAACGGGTTTTCAAAATTCTCAATTCTTCTCTAGAGAAGAAAAATCAATTCCTTTTCTAAGATTTTAGGAACGAAAAGACAAGAAAAAAAATTACCGTCTAAACGATATATAAGGCTTTAGTTGAATTAGAGGAAATTATGCCAATTGAAAAATATAAAATAAAAGTAAACTATAGGATGCTAGAGTCATGTTTATTCATTAGAAATCATCAAAGCATGGGGTATAGTATTAAACGAGTGTGGAAACCCGCTGACGCAATGTTGGCTTGAAAGACTTACTTTGCGGCGACACTTAAACCTTAGGGACTATTTTGCCAAGTTGTGAAACTTTGCATTTAATGTTTGACTTACTTTGCAACGACGCTAAACCTCAAGGACTGTTTTTGCCAAGTTGTGAAACTTTGATTTAATGTTTGACTTACTGCAGTGGCCACTGAACTCATTGACTATTTCCGCCAAGTTAGGAAAGTTAGCAATTAATCGCTTTCTTTGCATCTGATATGACGCTTTTTATATGTACGCTTTTTAGTATATTATACAAATTAAAGAAGGACACTACTTAATCACCAAAGGTCTATTTCGTTACATGAGTCTTCATCGAAGATATGTCTTACCTACTACTATCACGGACAAGTTATTGAGACCCCTGGTTGCACTCTATAAAATGTAAAAGTACAAGGTAAACTTACCTACTACTGTCACAAGTATTCCTTCATTATCCGGTTTTGCTTATGTCTTTGTTTTGTTCTCTTTTTTTCTTTTAATCTTTTGATTTATTTCTTGATTTTTTTTGTTCTCTATTCTGTTTGTTATTCTCCATTTAATCTCTTAATTGTTGTCACCACTTCATCTCAAGTTCTCAACCTTCTCATTATTCACATGTTCGATGTCATAAAAGACGGTGCACCAACATGTCAACATAATTACCATCTTTAACAGCCATACAATGAATTCAAAATATCCTTATATAGACGACGTGTTGAATCTAACTTACTTAATGAATACATACCAAACAGTTAAAGCTAATGTGTTTGTTGCCATCAATGACACCTCCAAAGCGATTTATAAGTTGAAGCTGTAATCCTAAGATTTATAAGTTATGTTGTAATCGTGGAATCTGGATTCTTCATACTTCGAGCATTTCTATCACTAGGGACTTTTTTTTTTTTTTTTTTTTTTTTAAACGGCTATATTATTAAAAGGCTAAGCAAATCTACAAAATTACAAAGATAAGGAACTAAGACATTTCACCCAAGAGATTCAATTGAAGTTGTTTTTACTCTACTAGAACACCATGTATAAGACATCAAAAAATTCTCGTCAAATAGTAACTCCAAGCGCGGATGAGAACTTCCAAACACCACTTGATTACGAAATAAAAATCACCCACCACATTACGTGGAAAACACCTTCCAACACACATTTAAACCCTTTAGGAATATAATCTAGGACTCTAGGAGTATAATCTAGTTTTGGTGTGGTTTTTTCCCCCATTGGTGTAATTGCACTCCCTTGCTTATGTTCTCCAATATACCTTGGAGACCTAATCTTTTTGCTCAATAGAATGAGTTGTTCCAAAAAAATTCAACATTCTTAGTTCATTCTGAAAGGAAAATAATACCATTAAGATTCAATTAAAAGGATAAATAAATCACCCTAGATCAAAATTTGTCTAAATTATTAAGTGGGTGCACTCTTTAACAGTTCATTAACACTTAGGAAAGATTAAGATGACTTCTTAAAACCGGTTACATCAACCACGAGATACCCCCTTAACGATTCATTTGGTGACTATTGCTCGATCGAGAATCATCATCGTCCCAAGCAATCTGGATCGCTTCGGTAGCACTCTCGGCATTTCTTGCTTTTATGGTTAGAAGACCATTTAGGTCAATGTTGTGCTTGCAATCCTCGATGTCTATACAGACGAGACTACTGAATTAGCTCTTGATGTTATCACCAAATGTTCCATTGGTCTCATAATGTTATCATCATGGGCTTTTCTCCGTAGCCTAGGCCATCTTGCATAAGATCTCACTACATTCTTGTTGTCACACATTTTTATTTTATGTGTCATGTGTCACGTGTGTGTGTGACAACAAGAATGTAGTGAGATCTTATGCAAGATGGCCTAGGCTATGTAAGAAGAAGCCCATTGATGATAACATTACGAGACCCATGGAACATTTGGTGATAAATCAAGAGCTAATTCAATGGTACTTTCACTGGTATAGACATCGAGGATTGCAAGCACAACACCGACCTAGATGGTCTTCAATTCTAACCATAAAAGCAAAATGGCGAGGAGTGCTACTAGTACGCGTCCGCTTATTCTCGGATGATGTCGATTTCAGCGAGCAATAGTCACCAAAAGAATAGTTAAGGGTATCTTGTGGTTGATGTGACGGGTTTAAAGTCATCTTAGTCTTTCCTTAGGCTACCCACAATAAGATAGGTTGAGTGAGGGTTGGAGTGGGTTGGAGGAGGTTGCCCTTGTTGTGAAGATGAGAGTTGGTGTAGGTCTAATGGGAAATGGGTTGCCCCTCAGCTCCAAGCCTCCAACCGATTGAGACAATCGTTATGCATTTATTATTGTTGTCATTTATGATAAAAAAAATACATGCATAGGCTACATTAAATATTACTTTTGTATATTACTTTTGTATATAATGTTACTTTTGATTATAACTAGTAACTTTTGCATCAGGCTACATTTTTTATTTTTTTTGGTTGCTTTTGATTACTTCATTCTTTTTTTATGAATCAAAGTGGACAATAACCGTCAGTCCGATTACTATCACGTTAACTCACTTCCATTAATTAATGTCATTGGAGGTAGCCTAAGTTTTAATGATCCATTAAATAGTGCACCGGTACACCCACTAATTTAGACATATTTTGATCTAGGATGACTATTGATATGTTTTAATGAATCTTAATTAATGTTTTAGAACAACTTCTTTTATTAAGCAAAAAGGTTATGTCTCCGAGATAGATTTCACTACAAAATTTATGACAATTTGCTTACTAAAACTTTTGCTTACTAAAACTATTAAAAATCACCAAATAAAAAATAATTAAAACAAAAAATATATAAGATATATAAAATTAAAACAAAAGTCACTCATCTCAGATTTACTCCACCGCATCATCCCTCTCAAATCTCACACACACACCCCCTTCACTGTCGTTATAGACAACCACCACCTAAATCGTAACTCCACCGTCGTCACCAACTCCACCGTCATTATTGACAACCTAACTCTGGCACCGTCGTCATCGCCTCTGTCTCTATCTGGTATCGTAACCCTAACTCCGGCACCGTCGTCACGGTCACCGTTATCAAGTAAGGTATAATACAACGATTCCTTTGCATATTATTTTGAATTTTTGTGCTAGTTAAAATTTATCTTATTATCGACATGTTGTTTAAAGCTGATATGCGTTTATAAATATGTGTTGATATGTTGTTTACAACTTATTATTAGTAAGAAATTAGATGTTAATTTATGTAGATATTGACGGCTGAGTTTAAGTGAATTCAGGTTGATGCTTGAAGTTTAACGTAGATGTAGTGAAACGTATTAATGAGAATTTAAGCATAGAATTTAGTTTCTATATACCGGACTAAACTTGATTGTTGATTTGTCGGAAAATGAAAAATCGACGAGTTGAAGTGAATTTTGGTTATAATATGAGTCAATAAGTGCTATTAGGGTTTTTGATTGATATCTCGCTTGATAAGCAAATTGATGTTTTATTTTATAAAATGATTTTTTCGAAGTGCTTATTTTAGTGTTAAACAAGTAAATAAACAGTTTATAACTTATTAACTTTAGCTTATAGCTTATTTAAGTTAATTAGCCCAAGCTGAAAAGCTAATAAGCTTCATAAAATAATTGTAATAAGTTCGGTCCTTGTACATCAGTTTTATATTGTTTCAAGTAAGGAGCTTATTTGCATTTGAACCATGGTAAGACTAATTGTTTCTTGTCGTTATTTCGTGTGTTAGAACTTTTTTTTATGTACGGATAGTTGATGTGATGTTTTAAATATGGCAATCGGTTGTTGGAAATGAAGAATTCTAACACATTCTTGGTGTTCAAAACACGAATGTTGATGAAAAGCAAAGATCATGTTTGCTATGATGTCCATCAAAGGTATTGGACGTCGTTTTGCAAACATTGTTAAGGCTGATTTCGACATGAACAAGAGGTACAATCACTTTATTTTTATAAATTTATCTGTATGACGGCCTATTTGACGTTTATGAGTATTACGACCAAACACAGTCGTTATACTTTGTGGAATGATGTCTAATTAGGTGTTAAGTTATGCTTGTTTTTTCTTACTTCGTTAAGAAGTGTTAGTCGCATAGTGTAATGCAAGATTTGAATAAGGTGTAATTTGTTTTGGTATTATTCACGTTGAATGTGAATTGGGTGGGTGGAAGAGGTTAACGAGTAGCAAGTTGCGTGAGAATTTAAAGAAGTTGTCACTGATGTACTTGCCGATTTTTTTTTTGTTTAAACTCAATACATTTTATTTACTTGTTAGTCATTTGGAATGGGAAATAGGGGATAGGAGTCTGTCACTCAAATGTACTCATTTATGGAGAATCTTATGTGTTGATGGAACGTACCGTATAATTTTATCTGTGATACGCAATCTTTCTGATTAAAGAATTATTTAAATTGTCAATTTTATAGGCTTCTAGCAAAGAAATGAGGTACTAATTATATAGAAAATGATAAACGGACTTAATTAAATAAACCTAAAGATGATTTCTGGCGTAAATAACTCAGACAACAGAATAATCAGTATAAATTATTTATGCGGTACATCACCTTTTAAGTCCATTTAATTAGGTCTATTTAATTATATTGGTGCAGCCATAATAAACACAAAGGGTTGGGTTGAGAATCTTTGAATTCCTCAAGTACGGGAATAAATAAAGGGTTATGTTATACATACCCTGGATGTGAGATGAAGTGGGTAAAGGTACAAAAGATTTTTTATGTCCACTAGTTTACAATACAACATAATTTTTTATCAGTTTCTATTTCATGTTTTCTGTCAGTTTTAAGCTTTTGACTCATTAAATTTTATATTTTATATTCCGTATTTTCAGGTTTATAGTTTTTTTTTTATAAACAAAATAAAAAAAAAAATCAAAAAATCAGAAAAAACAAAGGAGGGGGTGCCACTTGTAATTTTAGGAGGGCATGTATAACTTGTCCAAAAAAAGATGTAGGAAGTATTTGATCTGAGTAATGATTTAATGCATTTTCATTTTGACATTAGTTTGTAATTCTATATACTCCTTCCGTCTCATATTAAATGTTTAGTTTTGACTTTTCAAGTTTTTTTTTTTACAAATTTGACCTTAAATATTTTTGCTTGTGTTATATAGTATTAGATAAAAATAATATGTAGTGAAAATACATTTAAAACTCAATCTATTCATATATTTTACATCAAATATTATATAACACAACCAAACATATTTATGGTCAAAGTTAAGAAAGAAAGACTTAAAAAATTCAAACTGGACATTTAATATGGGACATAGAGAGTATATAATTTCTCATTTTAAGTACGTGTGATGTTTAATTTTTCTAAATTACGTTCTTAATTTTGAATGTAAGTTTTATTTATAAAATTTTACCATTAGTAATTTTGTTTTCTAAAAAGAATGGTGATTTAGTGATTATTACAACGACTGTTTGTTAGTGGATATAGTGAATGTGTGAAAAACTGATGTGACACTGAGCTGACACGAAAATATAGTCATTGCTACACTCAGTCTAAAAAGTTCAAAATTGTATACAACTCAAAAATTAGTCATCAGCTAAATACTCGAACAACAGGTTTATATAAAATTTATAGATGAAATTATATAAAACAAATAGAATATTTTTTGTCAACTGTAGTTTATACCTCAACATGTCAAATGTAAATTTTTGCTAAAAATCATGATTTCTCTTAAATGAACCTGGTTCCGAATTTTTTTGTGTCACATAAATAAATGTCTTGTTTAGTTAGTCAGTTAGTATGTCAAAAGAAATATATATTTTCTTTATTTTTATTTTTACATTCGTAAAAATATATGTTCGTTCAATGACTTACACTACTGGGTCCGCCCCTCTGTATATAAAGAAAAACATTCACACAAAGTTGGCATATCTGTATGCTATAGGTATAAACTACAGTTGACATGTTGAGGTTGAATTATAAAAAATCCAAACGATATACGTATACTTTTTATTATTATTATTATTATTATTATTATTATTATTATTATTATTATTTATTTATTTATTTATTTATAAAACATCACTTCATTATTATTATTATTATTATTATTATTATGTTGTTTTTTTTTTTTTTTTTTTTTTATTTGTATTTTGCCATTCATAACACACTGTAATTTTGGGTGTGTTTGTTTTAGACAAAGAAGTTTTACTTGTCTTTTGCCTTTTATCGAGTCACATGCGATCAGACTTTAGTTGTTTGACTTTTTTCTTCATTCTGACGCAATCCGAGTTTGAACATCTTACCCAATAAGGCGTGATTATTACCTCTTTACACCAAATATATCCCTTCACACCCTCAAAACCATTCATCCCATCAACACCTCAAATGTTTGTTTTGTGAATACACAATTTACTTATATTAATTGGTGGCCCATCATGCCGTAAACGGATTTGGTGGTTATTAGATATTTATTGTGGTAGGGTTTTGGTTATGAATGGACAGTAATTATGTAGCTTTGGGCTTTTGAGAATGGACAATATCAGTTTGAAATTGCATCGTACATATGGAAACGCATACCATCATAGAAGCCAAGGCCCAACAAATTAACGGTTACCTTTCATCCATTAACTTAAGAGCATGAAGTGGAGCACCCCTTAACATTACTCTTTGCCCTTGATAAGTGAATTTCATACTAAGTGCTTCAAAATTACAAATGATCGTCGTACACTACAACAATAACTACTTTTCTCGACGGACTTTTTTTACCGATGATACATGCCGTTGCTAAAAGTCAATGTATTGTCCAACTTAGAATTTGACTTTCAATGAAGCATTTTTGTATACGTTTGACTATGGAGATCCGTAAGATTATTGATATCATAACACCACTTATGATTAGTGTGTGGATCGTGTGTTTAGAGAGAGAAAGATGAGAGAATGGGATGTTTAGAGAGAAAAACAAAATTTGCAAGATTAGATTAAAGTGAACATCCAACCCTCTCCCTTGTGAGGAGAGGGCTATTTATACATGATTCCTACACCCTCATTCGGGCTGTGGATCAGGCATACGGTAGGTAAAGACCCGTCTTTCTTCCACAGTGTTACTTTCACTAATATAAAACTACTAAATAACGTTGAGTCTACGAGCTAACTTATGCTAGACTATAGCTGGGGTGACCGACACTTTTAGATGGATTTACTAAATCCTAACAATCTCCCTCTAAGGGAGGTCACCCCATGAATTACATTTTGAAACCTAGCATTCTATCGTTATCTTCATGCTCGAGCTCGTAGACTTTGAAACTTCCATATAATCAAGTTTGCACCTTCAGTAGTGTTTCTTTTGCATGAATGTTTCTTTGTCATGTGATCACGAGCTTTCATTGAGATCATCATCTACATTGAATCTCCAGCTCATCTTTTAAAGTATTGCCATTATGTGATGTTGTGACTTTTGGACCGACATGCTCACAGTTTCTGAATCATGACATATTTTCATCAGAGTAGCGGAAGCATTATTGTACATTTTGATTATCATGTTTTTCTTCAAATATGAGTGTGTGATGTGAGCATGCGATTAAGAATTGACGTCTCATCGGCCAACAGCTGCAATCATCGAGAGTTCCTGCAAACGACAGTTAGCAATAAACACACGAAAGTGTCTTTGTTCACTTCGTTGAATAGGGTTGCAAGAACCACGGTTCTCCATTGATGAGTATAAATACTGTATGTGATCAGGTAGAATTCCGAAGAATCTCCTTGACAGGGTTTCGCAGCTGTACTAGCCGTTCTCAAACCGAAGCATCTCAAAGCAGGCAACACGGAGTGAGTGAACCAGTGAATTGACATTCATTGATTGATGAGAAATTGATTTGATAAACAATCGCGTATTGCTGAATAAGGAGTTTTTGCAATATGATGAAGGTTTTATGAACTAAATCAAGATTCACTCAAAAATACTTTTGTTTGTAAATATTAGTGCGCAATCGATGTGCTAGAAAAACAATTTTTGAGCACATCGAAAGGTTTTTCCAAAAGTATCCATCAATTCATAACCTGGAACAAGATTAATTCAAATGTGAATCGCCCCATTGTTTTTTACCAGTTGTCACAAGTTTGATCTTTTTGAAAGATCTCACATGTCACCCACCAAGAGCTTGTTTGATGTTGGCTCTAGAAGGATTTCCATCTTCATCGTGAATATTTTACATATCACTCGGATGTTCTGGCAATACCACAAGGATAATGCGTAGGACTCTCAATATATATTCTTACTTTCTACATTGTGTGAAACAACAAGTCTTCATGAATTGTGTTTCCTAATGAGATTTATTGATGATCTTTTGGCTCTAGACTCAATAGTGCATTTTGGTTTCCTAAGCGGAGACTAGGGAGGGGGTCTCCTTTTTCAATATCAACAATCTCTAGGAGAAAGTCGATAGATTATGTAGGTTCCCCGTGAGAATGAAACAAGTCCTTTTAAGAGAACTTGAGTAGCTGGGAAGTTTAGTGCAATGCGTCACTGGGTCCATGACGTCTTGTCTTCAATACCGGCGTTACCTTAGTAACCACCAGTAGCATATGTATTGAACCCAGTTTCTGCCCTAAGGTTGAATTAGTGGAGGGCTATTTCTTTTCACCCTTTCACTTTTCAATTCTTTTTCATTCTTCAACCCCTTCAGTGCTCACCGAGATTTCATCACTAGAACCTTCTTGGGTTTGTTCCAGTCCTAACTCTATCTCAGTCGGCACTCTTCTCATATTCTCACTTTTCTCTTTTTTTTCATCATGCCTAAGGACTTCTACACTATCTAGTGGATTGTCCCTGGGTAGATCCCTCCGGCTCTGGCGGGATCATGAGAACTAATACCTAACCTTACCATCCTTATAACTCCAATGCACAAAGTAAAATGGTTGGTCTTGTGGTACTGTTCTTTTCGCCTTGAAACCAAATGAAAATCAATTTGAAAAACCAATCAAGGTACTTGTGATATAAAATCAAAACATTTTGTAGCTTAATTTTTTTTGATCATTTATAAATGCTCCCCCTCAACATGTGCGTTGGTTTTTGAAATCATTTAGCACATAGAGGAAGGAGGTCTTTGAAGTACTTCCTCGATCACAATTGCCATAGAGAAACCATTTGAAAATCAATCAAGGTACTTATGGTAAAACATTGAAGCTGTTAATACAAATAAGCCATAAAAACGTTTATTTATATTTTACGATCTTCTAATGTTTTGTCGATGACAAACGTAAAATCATTTTAACGAAACAAATAAAATACGTAAATGGTTTGAGCCAATAGTTTACTAACTCACTTACATTTTCATATAAAACACTAAACAAGTAATATTGTTTACATCTTATAGAATTTCATATGTATAACAACTAGTGTTTACATAATATGGAAATGTACATATATATACTTTGTATATATATTGTAATGGGTAATGTAATGGGTAAAAACCTAAGTCCATGACCCATGATCCATTGACTATGTACTATGAATATTGTTGGGTAAAACCCAAAGTCCATGACCCATACCCATGGAGCTTGATCCATAACCTATGACCCATTGCATGACATCATGAATGAAGTCATGTTGGGTAGATACCGAGTTCCATTACAAAGGAGGAACTACTACCCAACACTGCACAAATCCTATCTCAAAGGAGATCAACTCCTTATGACAACATTGTTAGGTCACAAGTTTTACAACACAAGCTTATAAGAGAAGAGATGAGGCGATTGAGCAAGCTCTAACACATACACACGTTAAGCAATAATACGGTTATGAGAAGATGTATGTGAAAGAAAAGAAAACTTGAACAACCAACCTCAAATGAGGGTTTACAAGAGTTTATATAGGCAAGGAGCTAGGGCAACACTCCTCTCCTTCCCTATTCCTTATTGGGCTTGGATCAAGCTTATGGGCCTTCTACATAAGCTTGACCTTAAACAAACATAAAGGCCATAATAATGCTACCTATTACATATGAAATATAAATACTTGAAATCTTGTTTGGGAGTGATTCCAACAATCTCCTCAAGTATATATGAATGTAAACGGTGAAGGTGTTGATGTAATAGTAGGCGTGCCGTCTTCGACATTCTTCTTTCTTGTGAGAGGAATTGCCTTGATTCGAACAATCTCCCGGTGTAGAGATCGTTATCTTTGAGCGCTTATGCTTTGACGTCATCTTTAACTTTGTTCTTTGATCATTGTTCTTTGTGGTGAAAGTGATAGTATGTTGTTGTGCGCATCGATGCGCCTCAGTGCCGCTTCGCTTCTCCAAGTGTCTCCACGTCATTCTTCAACATGCTCATACGCCTATGACGTTGGAATTCAATACCGATGAAGTTCTCTAAGTCTTTAACTTTGTAGATTCTTTGGTTTGACGAAGAATCATTCGACGGTTGTGTTGCTTTTGAATAGAACTTCCATTAGTGATGATGTTGGTGTGAACATGAGAAGAATCAAGACGATCATCCCGCTCGTAGCTTCCATAAAGAAAACATTTCAAACGGTTAGTAATAAGCGGTTTCCGCACTTACAAGTTTGAACTTGAGAGTGTTAACAACAGTGTGAAAACACAACTCTAATTCTTACAAAGGCCGTTCTGAACTGGAGTCCCACAAGTGAGATAACGCGATGTGCAAGTACATCTACGGTTCGAGATGAGTCGTTGAGGTACACCAAGCATCACCTCACGATCAGAGACCGTTTGAGACACACCCGCGTAATCCACGGGAGTTACCGGTGACTGCCGTGGCGTTTGATGTTGACCGGCGGAGTTTCCATTCAATCACCGAGGATCACGATGTGAACCTCTCATAAATGTTCTCGACAGTTGCTAAGATCTCGTGAAGGACTCGATATGAACCATCGATGATCTTATTGTTGATCATCAAGTGATTAAATGTCAAGTGTTCCTAAGAGATCTTTTGATGAATCTCATGGCTCTAGACTCAATAGTGCGTTTGGTTTTCTGACGGAGACTAGGGAGAGGGTCTCCTTCTTCAATACCAGCGATCTCTAAGAGAAAGCCAATAGATTATGTAGGGTTCCCCAGAGAATGAAACAAGCTCGCTGAGAGAAACTTGAGTGGCTAAGAAGGTTTAGTGCATGCGTCCTTTGGGTCCATGACGACTTTTAATCTTCAATACCGGTGTCACTAAGTGACAACCAAGAAAGATATGAATTGAACCGATGTGCGCCTAAGTTGAATAATACGGAGGCTATTTCTTTTCACCCTTTCTTGTACATTTCTTTTGATTCTTCAACTCCTTCTTTCTCCGATTCTCATTTTCTCCTTTTTATAATCATTCTAAGGACTTCTAACACTAACTAATGGTAGTGTCCTTGGGTAGATCCTCTCGACTCTGGCGGATCATAGACGGTTATTCCTAACCTTAGTCACCTTATAACTCCATGACTAACCTATGTTTGCCATTATAACCACTCGTAAGTTAAAATCTCTCAAAGGGTTTGTTAACGAAAACATGTTTGAACCACGGTGAGAGATGAAGTTTTGCATAAATACTCCCCTCCACATGTGCTTAATAGTTTTAATGGTTAAATGCATGCGAGGAAAGAGCACGTACTTAATGAATTGATCCACTAAAGATAGACAATCTCCCATGAGACACGGTTACGTTGAATAGTTAAAGAGATATATTGTCGACTTTTAGGTGACAACTAGCTCTAATAACTACCTTGAAGGTGTAGACAAACCTTGGAGGGTTGTCAAACCCGTCGAGTTCATGTCTATCAAAAGTTTCTCGAATGGTACTTTCTACTCGAGACAAGTCCTTTCGAGACACGTTTACATCACTAGCGAACTAGCTTGAAATTATTACCCGTCTGTGACAAGTCTTTTCGAGTTACAAGCAGTTTAGTACCGTCAATTCGTTGGTTAAGTCCGAGGTACATGATTCATTTGCATTTTGTACAACATATTTCTTATCACACAATTTTCCCCTCAAAATGGCATATAAAATGTTATTTTGAACGTTTGAAATAAATATGACCATTTTGAGTTTTATGGAAGAGTGACCACCGTGAACAATTTGTGAACAAAGTTTTAAGTTCAAATACTCCCCTCAACTAGTGATATAAGCGGTTGAGGTTTTGAAAATCATAAGGGAAGTACTTGTGTTTTTGAGCAAAACCTTGAAAAATGAAAGGTTTGATAGGTTTTACTCAAAAATAAGAAGCTTTCGCTCCTTTTATAAGGATTGTGGCACCGAGGCGTACTACGGGGACCTTTCTTGACCATTACGGGTTGTACATCGTTATTTGTGCACAAGCCATCCACATATGTAATCACACATCCAAAATTATAAGAAGGAAACCATTTAAGGGGTACCGGAAGTGCAAAGTGATATTCCTGAGTGCGCTTGGGCGTTGAAAGCGATGATGTTCCTCCCAGTCGACCACCAACATAGCTTTCCAATCGGTGGGCGATCCCTTCGAACAACCGCTCATCAATCAAGGTGATGATACGTCTCACATCCCTCCTTTCACGAGAGTTCCAGCTTAGGATTCCCAACTTTCATGCGTATATCCTTCAATCATGCGCCAATCCATCCCTAACCATCTTCAAGGTATGATCCCGAATTTGTGGAGCTCACTACACGCCATTAAGCGCTTTCTTCAAGTTCACCGCGGTAAACAACGCCGAAAGGTTTCTTGATGGCGTGAGTTGTTTAAGCCGGTTGATGTCGGAAGATCAGGCGTGGTGGAGTGAAGTTTACGTTTCGATATGATTCAACGACCATCCGGATATCTTCGACACGTTCTTTGATCACGATCGTCTAATGAAGATGAGAACCGACTTGATAAATTCACGTTGAACTTCGATCGAGAATTGTCTCATACGACCTGTACTTTGGCAAGATACATGTCTTCGATGTCGTTGAGGACAAGTTCTCAAAGTCGACTTCGAGAGAATCCATAGTCCTGTTCATCTTGTCGTTTGACTATGATATTCTTTAAGAATGTGTAGTCCCACTTAGACTTGAGATCAATGTGTTTGATGGCCACGATGTCCTTCGAGCTATACACTTCATGTTGAGACTTGAACCGAGCGACAGTAGTAGATTCTTTGGAGTTCGGGCCAATGATGAATCCCATACAATGCATCTTGGTCGTATGCTTGCACGTTGTCGAAAACAAGTGAGTTGACGTTCCTCGATGGCTATGCGAGTTAGAGTAAATGGCACGGGAATGGAAGAGTCAATGATGTAGTGTATTTTCTCGAACCATCGCCACCATGGAGAAGAAATTCGGTCTTTGTTGAAGAAATATCGGAAGGGAATCCTTGGTTCGTCTGCTTGGCCAATGGTCGGTGAGGTTTGGTCCAATCGGTGTAGTATGGAGGTTGTCCCTTTGTGTGAAGTCAATGTTAGCTTCGGATTGAGCCAATCCATGTTGTTGGACATAGCTCGAGCGATGTTCTCAAGATGATATTCGACCTCGAGGCACTTTCGAGTCGTCTTTCCATAGTTGAAAAGCTTCATTCTTGATTCGCTTCAATTCGATTCGTCATTTTCTTCACATGGAACTGTTCTTGCAACATTTTGCATGCTCCATTGTTGAACCATCTACCAATTCTTGACCTTCATCGGGGTAGGGAGTTTGATTGACAAGTGTGGAGAACCATTCAAACTCTTCGGTTTATCGTCATCTAGCCATGATACGACTCGGGCCGAGTCGTCTGCTTTCTTTTTTGGAAGGCTTTGATGATGAAGTCGGTTTCGCACTTGTTTGGGTGAGGTGGGTTGTTGTCGGGCTCAAGGACCTCTCATCGTCACCACCCGTATACTCAAAGTGATCACCCGCTTTATGAGTCGGGGTGGTAACTCGGAATCGTCCCGAGGTTTATCGATGAAGACCGAGGTGGAGGAGACTTATGTTGAGAAGAAGTCCGTGGTGGAGGAGGTGGCATAGATGTGGATTGACCAAACATTTTCGACGTTTAGGTGCGAAATCCTTATCCTTATCATCGTCATCTCTTGGCCGTTTGGGTTGATCGGTGACTCCTTGCATGATGAACGAGTTGAAAAGCAAGTAGACCTTGAAAAATTTAGCTTCATCCGGTAAACGTTCGCATCGCTTTGACATTTGCATCACTAGTTTAGCGATTAACTTTCATTCGAGAGATCGACTTGTTTGGCCATTGTATGTTTAACCAATGCGGCGATGTTAGGGGTGAGTTGTCCGAGAATACTTCTCTAGTCACACGGGACGATGTCGAAAGAAACTTGTGGGTTTGTTCTCTTGTCGACTTCTCCAGTTCCTTTTGGACTTTTGGAGCGATATCCTGAAGGTACTTTTGAGTGTAACCTTCAATCATTTCATTTAGTTCCTCCCGACGATGACTTCTCATGAATTCTGAATAGCTTTCCTATCTTTCCGCATCTCGTCATTCTCATCATGTAAGTCTTGCATTTGTTCGACATACCAATTAAGTTTTCTTTGTAGCATGTCCTTCTTTCTAACTTGTTTGACAACTTTCACAATTCTTGCATGTGTTTGAGAAATCCAAGATTTAGGTGGTTTCTTTACGGTTTGGATGATGATCCGGTTGACTTAGTTGATGGTGGTGGTGATGAATGAGATGAAGAGTCCGATGATGAGGAGACATGAGGAGACTTCATGTCCTTAGGAGTTTCGAGGTTTTCTCCTTTGAGTGTGTTGGACCTGTCTAGAAGAAACTTTGAGTAATCATCCTCGTCATCCTTAGACTTTTCTTTCTCGCCACGGTTTCTCAAAATCATACTCAATAGTGTCCTCCACAGTCTGTAGAAGTTGCAAGAGTGGTGGCACCAGCTCCTTTATCGGGTTGATTAACCGCATCGGAGATGGTTTAGAGTGGCGACTCCACTTGATCCTCCGTGGCCACCCATTTGATCTTTAGCAAATTCTTCGCCTTGTGAAGGTGTCGACTTTGTGAAACTCCTTCACCAGATGCATGATCCAATTGCTCTTCTTCATCTTCGAGCTTTCATCCCGAGGTACAAGTGCGATAGTCTTCTTTTCCTTTAATAGTTTGAGGACTTGGAGGTTTTGGTATCGAGGATTTTCATCCTTGCGCTTCGAGAATGTGATCTCTTCATACGTGTCGGTAGCCTCGTAATCCTCGTCCCCGAGCTGTCTTTGCGGTTCAAGTGAAAGGATTGAGTGGCTTCAGAGAAGGAACTTTCTTCTTAGGGGTGGGTTTCTCTTTGGAATGGGTTTCTTCTTTGGAACATTCCTTTGACTATCTGTACTTGTGACACTTCCAACACTTCCTTTCTCGGTTCTCCTTACAGTGTACCGAAAGATTTTTCGTCGAGATGACCAACTTTGCCTTGTTTGACCGCTTCGGATATCTTTTGTACGTTTCGAGCTTCGACATCTTGATTAGAAGAAAATCGGCAAAGACAACACCTTGTTTCTTTGTAGACGTTTCCTTGATTCGCATGTATAGAATAGGTTCCGCCGACATGTCGTGATTGTCGGGGTCATTGAGCCTCTTGGGAATGTCGGGATGAAGTCCAAGTGCTCTGGATCAACAATTTGGTATATCGATGTAGGAATCTTTGAGCCAAGTTTGTTGAGAAATGACATCATGTCATCCCAAATCGAGCTTCGATAGCGATGTGTTTCTTGTTGACCAATGCCCGAATATTTGAAGTTCCATGAGCTTAGGGTGCTCATAGCCATTGTCACGACCGAAATGCACTTGGTGATGATCATGTAGAGTGTTCTCCATGGTTGAGGAATACTCTTAAGCTCTACGTGAGTGCTTGTTGATTACCCTGTAGCCTCGTCATAACCGATATCGATTAAGAATTGGAGAGTGAGTGATGAGTGTCTAAATACTCATCATTTTATCTTGTTAGAATGCCAAAACATCCGAAAACATTCGAAATGCTTCAAAATGATAAAATATCACAAAACAAGTGTTTTATATGTTTTAAATGCAAAACATCAAAATCGATGAAAACGTATCAAGTTTGCATAATTGGCGCTTTAGTCCCCAAGTTTGAAAATGTGTCAAAAATAGTCCCTAGTCATTACAAAACTTGTAAAATGTCATTTAAGGTCCTTGGGATTCATAAAGTTGTCAAAACAAGTCCTTGAAATCAAAAATTGCAAAATTACAACTTTGGTCCCTCAACTTTGCAAAAGTGTCAAAATTAGTCCACAGGTGTTTTAAATGGAAATTTATCAAACTACACCCTTGTACTATTTATAAATGGCAAAATGGTCCTTATGATAAACTTTTGAAATTTACACCTTTAGTCCCTAAAATCCAAAATTACATATTAGGTCCTTAAAGTTTAAAAATGAAATAAAATACAACTTTGGTCCTTGTATTATTCTTATATGGCAGGTTTGGTCCCTTGAAGGAAGTTTGGAATAATTAACAAGATCAACCTCAAGAATATAGCTTTGGCAGATTTAGTCCTTGTGATTATTAACTAGCCAAACCGGATCCATTATCAATACCAAATCCAAACCAGCTGCTGGCCCATATCTAGCCCAAACCCAAACCCAATATTTAAAAAAAACAAAATACCGCCAGTACTGTAGCGTTACCTCTCCCACGCCTGCAACTCAATACCACCATGGTTTTTGACCACCACCTCATCACCCTTATCTTCCCACCTGTCCACAACCTTTCCACCTATCCCCCCTCCACCTCTACACCAATCCAAACCCATTTAATGCAAAAACCAACCTCAAGACTTTTCCCGCCAAAAATCCACTTGTACGATTAAGATGTTATCAAGCTTTATCCAGTGGTGGGAAATGATCAGAGGAGAGAAGGGAAGGATTTGGATGTCTATAAAGATGAAAAGAAGGCGTTGATAAGAGTGGTGCATGCGTTTTAGACCATTTGTAGTGTAAACTTTACTTTAATGTTTATTTCACTAAAATCAAAGTCTTAGTGTAAAATTAAACTTGTTTCAAGTTAAACTTCACTGTTGTATTGTAATTATTCCCGCTAATAAGAATTCAAGTTTTAGGTTTCTTGGTAATTCAGATTAAAGCATTTATAATAATTATAAGTAAGAAAAGCTCTTTGACCTTCAAACAAGCTAAGATAAGCTTGTTACATCTTTTCCTAAGCTTGTATTGTACTCTAGTGTTTTAAATTAGAAAAAACCAAAAAGTCAACAAATGTCAACTGTGAGCATTCTTTTGTTTAGAAATGGATATGGGGCGATCAGAGTTGATATTGGGTTGGATTTGAGTAGCATAGTGTAGTTTTGGTTTTGTTCTTAGCTTTACCACCGGATCGGTTGTAGTACTTTCCAACTTTTCAATTTTAGTGTAATTTGCATTTTATGGTTGTATGAGTAACTGTGGTCACAAGTGTTTTTATGTGTTCAATAAGTTGTAATAAGGTAAGTTAAGCTCAGTTTGGTCACTAGTACAAGTTGGTTCAGTAGTTAGATCATTTTTACTTGCTTAACAGGTTTTATAAAGGGTGTTTGGATCAACTTTGTACAATCTGTCATAGGGTAGCTCAGTGTTTAGAAATTGTTGTTTCATGTTTGTTTAATCATTTTAGAACTTATTTGAGTCATACCTTGTGCCTTTTAAGCTCAGAAGTCAAAATCATCTTTAAATCAATCTAGATAGTTCACTGTTAAGTTCACAGATTACAAATCACATCAAATCAGTTTAAAACTTGTTAAAATAGCTTAATCCAACCTTAGTGTAGCTTATTATAACATATTAAGTCAGTAGATTAAGTTCCAAATTCATATTAGTCAAACCTTCATTTTCATAAAAAGTCATAGTTATAAAATATGCTTATTTTCATGTATTTAACAAGTTTGTAAAATAAAAGTTGAAAAATAAAAATGTTAGCAAAAAGGGGGTAGGCAGGCTCGAACCTGAGACCTCCCCCTTTGTGAGAGTGATAGGAGTGTGTACCTGGAACCAATAGCGCCCTTGGGTCTTTCTTGTCATGGGTTGCACACTTTAATATATAACCTCTTTTTCCATTTTAAGCTCATACTGCTTATAGCTTATTTCTAGCTTATTTAGTATACCTTTTTCGCTTTTTGTATTTTTATAAATTTGTAATAGTATAAAGTATTTTCTATAAAAGTTTCGATTTTTATAAATAGTTTTAGTATTTTTAACATTTAATTAGTGTAAAACTTATTTAAATCATAATAAAAATATAAAAGTCTAAAAAATATAAATCTTTTTTCTAAAATTTTCTTTTATCATATATTTTGTAAGAAAATTAGTTTTACACTCTTAGGCCTTTTATTTCATAAATTTTACGTTTTTGCTTGCGCTCCAGCGTCGTTTTCGTAAATAACGCTCGTTTTTATTTTAAATAACGTTTTTAAGTAATTTGAGTTTACGTTTTAGTTAATATAGTTTATTTAAGTTATTTTATTTTATAAAATCACATAAACGTTCATCGATCTGTAAAAATAGTGATAGCGTTTATTTAATAGATTTTAACTTTTATTTCTTTTAATTTGCATTTAAGTCGCTTTTATTTGAAAATCTTTTCTTTAGGTAATTTTCCATCGATATCCTTACTGATCACTATCCTTAGTGATCATTCTATCATCTGAAGTTGTTTTAAACACCAATTCATCCTCCGTGGGACTTAACGACCCGAGAATTCCCTATATTCCTCGATCTTAATTGTATTTGTGTTCGAGCGCTTTAAGTCTTTTTAGACTTGACCTGCTTTTGCGAATCAAATTTTACGCCGTTGCGGGGAGGTCAAGCGTGTTTTAAGCATTTCGGCACCTGCTTGCACATATACCACCTTTTGTAAGCAGCTTTCAAAATCAAAAGTTCATTAACATTTTCCTAAAGTGTTGATAACACCAAAAATATTTTCGCCTTTGTTATTATAAAAATCCAAAACATTCATCTTTAACCTCCTACCCTTTTTGATTCTTTATCCCTTAACCTCTATCATTTGATTCTAAACTTCTATTCTCATGGAATCTCTCGAGAACGAATTCGGGACGGTGAAAAGCTTGGACTTTATCACAAATGTCTAGAATTCGTGTTGTTCAGAAGATCCATTAATTCCTTTCGGGGAAATGGAAAGAAAACCGAGGTGACAAAGGACCGGTACTTTCATCGATAATGGAGGTACTAACACGTCCAACCTACGGTTATTCAAAGATCTAATCCTCGATTGCTCATAAGCCGTCTAGAATTGATAATAAACTTTCACGATTTACGGTTAAAAGCAAACATGCGAAATTGATCCGGTGACTAGCAAGAATGACTTACCTAATCTTCACATTTCTCAAGAACCAAAACCGGAGACCATAACGGAATTAGTGGAAATTGCTAGCTCTCAGAGCACACCACTTGTCCCACCTCCGGATTTTTCAAAATGTTCTTTGAGTATAAATAGTCATTCAGATCACCATGTTGGTTTTGTTGATTCTTTGAATGAACTGATTCCTTCTCATAACTCTCAAATAGAATCGTTTATTCCTTGTGTCGGTTGTGGTGAGCCTCTTTATGGTTCACCATGTCGCCTGTGTGCGTGTACAAAGGTGTGGTAATGATATTCGAACGGAGTTGTTTGTTTTGTGGTTCATGAATTCATTTGATTATGATCCTAATCCGAACTCATTTAACGACCCTCAAATTTTTCTAATTACCCACCACAACCCGACATATCTTCATATAATCAACAATCTTCTTGTGAATTTTGTGGAGGTCCTCACCAAGGATTTGAGTGTCAATCCGAAACACGATTGTCTATGAACAGTTTTCCAATGATGCTCGAACTTTGGATATGACCATCATCCATATGATTCACTAATCCGTGCTCAGCAGTTTCTTGTTGTAAGAACTGTGGAGGTCCTCATTTCACTCGATTGTCAAACAGGAATCCATTTCCTTGTAACAATTATGACTATCACGACCAATCTCCACGGTTAAATGACTCAAACTCCTCAAAGAAACCCAACAAGACACTTATCTAGAGCTTCGAGTCGGTGAAAAGAACCGAGGAGTTGAGTAAGACAAAGATTTCATAATGATCCCGCTTTTCTTGTGTGATTCAAAATTCACATGAGAAATCCATGGAAGAATTGCTAGTCAAGAGCGTGTTGCTAAAATTAATTCCCAAATTGCCTTTGAAAAAGCTATTAAGGAATCAATTGCACAAGAAAAAGCACCAGATCTAGCTCGCAATTTCGTTTATTCTCGATGATAGTGATGATGATGATACACTGAAGATTCATCGATTCATCGATGGATATCCCAAATAGTTGAGATTCATTCTCAAACAACTGCTATCACACCAAGCTCCCACTCACTCTTTGAACATGGGGACGAGCATCTTGACACTGCTTCACGAAAAGGAATCGGACGAATTCATAAAGTCTAGTGTTGAGGACCTTGTCCCAATCCCAAGAGAGTCACGAGGAACTTTTGATCATGTGTGTGATATCCTCCTCCTCTTGTCTTCCAAAGTAATCATGTTGAGATGTGCTCGATTCTAATGATGACGATTCGTTATCTTGTGGAGACATCGGTTATATGGAGGAATTACCTTACGAGCTTGTCGACTTAGAAGAAGAGAATGATGAAGAAATAATCCAAGACGAAGCTCTTCGCCTTACATTATTGAATGTTAATCTTCTCATTTCTAGAATCGAGGCTTTTAATGAAAAGACTACTTCATATTCTATCCCCTTTGAGGATAGTAAACTTTTCTTCAATAATTCTATTCCCGAATTACAAACGTTCCATTTTGATCATATGGGAGAGAAGATTAGTGGTATTACCACTTCTCATTCTCATAATTCTCTCCCCGATTATGAATCATTTACTTTTGATGAGTTCTCCGGTGAACTCACTCAAATCAATCTGAATATGAATCATTTTCCTTTGAGGAGTTCTCCGTGAACTCACTCATATCATATCTCCACCGAGTATGATAACTTCTACTTTGATTTAGACACACCGGGATATGTCTAGACCAATTGAGCTTAAAAGATGAAATTCATGAAACCATGAATTCTCCCGTGAGTGATGATGAGTTAATCATGATCTTTATCATGACTTTCTTTCTCTTTTCACTTATCCGTGGCTTCTCCTATTCTTCACTCCTTCGAATGAAGACATTATCTTTGACCCCATTTTCATTAATCATTTTGAGCTTGGTTCTCGTATATCTCATCGGTGTGGAACTTTCACGCACTTCAATGTTTATACAAACATCTTGAATGAAAGTCCGATGGAGATTGTTTCTTCCATTTGCTTCCCCATGAACCAATTAATTCGGGGTCGAGTCAAGCTAGCGACTCGGAAATCAAAAACAATAGCTAAACATGGGTTTTCACCCGTGTGTACCACCTAAGTGTGGGGGAGATGCCCCACATGTTGTATATAAACCTTAAAAATGTTTGAAAATTGTAAATATTAAAAAAGAAAATAACTGTTGTGTTTCTACACTTAGTTAGAAATATTATCTTTTTACGTTCTAAGTTTCGGTATTACAGCCGGTACAATGAATATTGAACTTTAGGGGTCAAACTTGTAATTTTACAAAAGTTTACCATAAGGACCAATTTTGTCATTTATAAATAGCACAAGGGTGTAGTTTGATAAATTTCCATTTTTAAAACACCCAGGGACTAATTTTGACACTTTTGCAAAGTTGAGGGACCAAAGTTGTAATTTTGAGATTTTTAACTTCAAAGGATTATTTTGAACAACTTGTGAATCCCAAGGACCTAAAATGATATTTTACAAGTTTTTGAATGACCAGGGACTATTTTTGACATATTTTCAAACTTGGGGGACTAAAACTGCCAATTATGCAAACTTAATAAGTTTTTCATCTGATTTTGATATTTTTGAATTTAAAACACATAAAACACTGATTTGTGATATTTTGATCATTTTGATGCGTTTTGAGTGTTTTCGATGATTTTGCGCTTTAGATTATGTAAAATGATGAGTATTTGAAACTCATCAATCCCCACATCGAGATATTGCTAGTCCCTAGCAATGATTTGAGAAAACATAATGGATTTTAATCTCTTTACCAAAAGCCATTACTTCTGGAGTAGCCAATTGTTTCAGTTCAAGTAAGAACTTTGGTACAATGATAACCAAATGATTTTGTCTTTCACGTACTTCAATGTTTATACAAACATCTTGAATGAAAGTCCGATGGAGATTGTTTCTTCCATTTGCTTCCCCATGAACCAATTAATTCGGGGTCGAGTCAAGCTAGCGACTCGGAAATCAAAAACAATAGCTAAACATGGGTTTTCACCCGTGTGTACCACCTAAGTGTGGGGGAGATGCCCCACATGTTGTATATAAACCTTAAAAATGTTTGAAAATTGTAAATATTAAAAAAGAAAATAACTGTTGTGTTTCTACACTTAGTTAGAAATATTATCTTTTTACGTTCTAAGTTTCGGTATTACAGCCGGTACTTTGAATATTGAGGACAATATTCATTTCTAAGTGTGGAAATTCGCGAATTTGATCATAAATGTACCCTTTAGTCCCTTTTTCCCAAAATGGCCAAATTTTAAATTTTTTATTTAGTGGAAGTACTATGTACTAAACACAAGAAATGGTAATCATCCACCATGTCTAACCCACATAAGGATTGGCTAATCCAGAGCAAACGGCTCTTGGTAAAGATATCTCAAATCCGTTTTATGGCTTGCAATTTGCCCAAAATTGTATGGTTCTCAACTCACCATATCCTAAAAAGTGAAGAGTTGGCTAGCCCGCAAGATTATGGCTTGTGGTAAAGGCAGTGGAAAACCATAATTGGTAATCAGCTCACCAAAGATAATGTTGATAATTTATCTAAGAGTTGGCTAGTCCGTATGGGTACGGCTCGGTAAAGACAAATCAAATCAGTTGACGACTTATGATTTGCTCAAAATCATTCGGTTATCGTTGTACCAAAGTTCTTACTTGAACTTAAACAATTGGCTACTCGAAGTAATGGCTTTTGGTAAAGAGATAAAATCCATTAACTTTTATAAATCATTGCTAGGGACTAGCAATATCTTAGTGGGGATTGATGAGTGTCTAAATACTCATCATTTTATACCGTTAGAATGCCAAAACATCCAAAACATTCGAAATGCTTCAAAATGATAAAAATATCACAAAACAAGTGTTTTATATGTTTTAAATGCAAAACATCAAAATCGATGAAAACGTATCAAGTTTGCATAATTGGCGCTTTAGTCCCCAAGTTTGAAAATGTGTCAAAATAGTCCCTAGTCATTACAAAACTTGTAAAATGTCATTTAAGGTCCTTGGGATTCATAAAGTTGTCAAAACAAGTCCTTGAAATCAAAAATTGCAAAATTACAACTTTGGTCCCTCAACTTTGCAAAAGTGTCAAAATTAGTCCCTGGGTGTTTTAAAATGGAAATTTATCAAACTACACCCTTGTACTATTTATAAATGGCAAAAATGGTCCTTATGATAAACTTTTGGAAATTTACACCTTTAGTCCCTAAAAATCCAAAAATTACATATTAGGTCCTTAAAGTTTAAAAAATGAAATAAAATACAACTTTGGTCCTTGTATTATTCTTATATGGCAGGTTTGGTCCCTTGAAGGAAGTTTGGAATAATTAACAAGATCAACCTCAAGAATATAGCTTTGGCAGATTTAGTCCTTGTGATTATTAACTAGCCAAACCGATCCATTATCAATACCAATCCAAACCATTCGCCGGCCCATATCTAGCCCAAACCCAAACCCAATATTTAAAAACAAAATACCGCCAAGATCTTGTAGCGTTACCTCCCACGCTTTGCAACTCAATACCACCATGGTTTTGACCACCACCTCATCACCCTTATCTTCCCACTGTCCACAACCTTTCCACCTATCCCCCCACCTCTACACCAATCCAAACCCATTTAATGTAAAACCAACCTCAAGACTTTTCCCGCCAAAATCCACTTATGCGATTAAGATGTTATCAAGCTTTATCCATGGTGGGAAATGATCGAGAGGAGAGAAGGAAGGATTTGGATGTCTATAAAGATGAAAAGAAGGCGTTGATAAGAGTGGTGCATCGCTTTTAGACCATTTGTAGTGTAAACTTTACTTTAATGTTTATTTCACTAAAATCAAAGTCTTAGTGTAAAATTAAACTTGTTTCAAGTTAAACTTCATCGTTGTATTGTAATTATTCCCGCTTAATAAGAATTCAAGTTTTAGGTTTCTTGGTAATTCAGATTAAAGCATTTATAATAATTATAAGTAAGAAAAGCTCTTTTGACCTTCAAACAAGCTAAGATAAGCTTGTTACATCTTTTCCTAAGCTTGTATTGTACTCTAGTGTTTTAAATTAGAAAACCAAAAAGTCAACAAATGTCAATCGTGAGCATTCTTTTGTTTAGAAATGGATATGGGGCGATGCAGAGTTGATATTGGGTTGGATTTGAGTAGCATAGTGTAGTTTTGGTTTTGTTCTTAGCTTTGCACCACCGGATCGGTTGTAGTACTTTCCAACTTTTCAATTTTAGTGTAATTTGCATTTTATGGTTGTATGAGTAATCTGTGGTCACAAGTGTTTTTATGTGTTCAATAAGTTGTAATAAGGTAAGTTAAGCTCGGTTTGGTCACTAGTACAAGTTGGTTCGATGGTTAGATCATTTTACTTGCTTAATGTGTTTTATAAAGGGTGTTTGGATCAACTTTGTACAATCTGTCATAGGGTAGCTCGGTGTTTAGAAATTGTTGTTTCATGTTTGTTTAATCATTTTAGAACTTATTTGAGTCATACCTTGTGCCTTTTAAGCTCGTAAGTCAAAATCATCTTTAAATCAATCTAGATAGTTCATTATTAAGTTCACGATTACAAATCACATCAAATCGGTTTAAAACTTGTTAAAATAGCTTAATCCAACCTTAGTGTAGCTTATTATAACATATTAAGTCGATGATTAAGTTCCAAATTCATATTAGTCAAACCTTCATTTTCATAAAAAGTCATAGTTATAAAATATGCTTATTTTCATGTATTTAACAAGTTTGTAAAATAAAAGTTGAAAATAAAATGTTAGCAAAAGGGGGTAGGCGTGCTCGAACTCAGACCTCCCCTTTGTGAGAGTGATAGAGTGTGTACACAGGAACCAATAGCGCCTTGGGTCTTTCTTGTCATGGGTTGCACTTTTTAATATATAACCTCTTTTTCCATTTTAAGCTCATACTGAAGCTTATAGCTTATTTCTAGCTTATTTAGTATACCTTTTCGCTTTTGTATTTTTATAAATTTGTAATAGTATAAAGTATTTTCTATAAAAGTTTCAGATTTTATAAATAGTTTTAGTATTTTTAACATTTAATTAGTGTAAAACTTATTTAAATCATAATAAAAATATAAAAGTCTAAAAATATAAATCTTTTTCTAAAATTTTCTTTTATCATATATTTTGTAAGAAAATTAGTTTTACACTCTTAGGCCTTTTATTTCATAAATTTTACGTTTTTGCTTTGCGCCCAAATGTCGTTTTAAATAACGCTCGTTTTATTTTAAATAACGTTTTAAGTAATTTGAGTTTACGTTTTAGTTAATATAGTTTATTTAAGTTATTTTATTTTATAAAATCACATAAACGTTCATCGATCTGTAAAAATAGTGATAGCGTTTATTTAATAGATTTTAACTTTTATTTCTTTTAATTTGCATTTAAGTCGCTTTTATTTGAAAATCTTTTCTTTAGGTAATTTTCCATCGATATCCTTACTGATCACTATCCTTAGTGATCATTCTATCATCTGAAGTTGTTTTAAACACCAATTCATCCTCCGTGGGACTTAACGACCCGAAATTCCCTATATTCCTCGATCTTAATTGTATTTGTGTCGGCGGTTTAAGTCTTTTTAGACTTGACTTGTTTCTTGTGAATCGCTGAGCTCTTCAGCGGTGAGGCATATAGTTTGGTTGGATCGACTTGAGAATTAGGAGAATGTTCTTAAGTCTGCAGATGTAATGATGACTTGTTTGTGATTAGTCACCGTCACAAGAAGTTTGTCCTTTGACCACTCCATAGTGTTCGAGCTGCTGGATGTAGATCTCGGGGACGGTTGCGAGTGAGTAAGCATGTTCGATACGGATGAGTCCTCGAATATCAATAGCAATAAGACATGAAGATTCGAGCAGTGTGAGGTGTCAAAGTCAACACGAGGTTATTCTTTCCTATCTTCATTGGATAGCCATGAGGATAGATATCGACAATGGAGAGAACTTGGTGCATCCACATTCATTTGTTCGACCATGTCGTGATCTCGAAATAACATTAGCCAAAAGAACTAACATATCGAGAGACATAATGTTAGTCAACGTAAGGTCTTATTGTCTAGTTATTGAATGTATAGTGATAATGATTATTACGAGTCCTAAGTCACTTGTATGTTCGAGAGTTCATTGATATCGTGAAATGTTTCGTGAGTTAGTTAACTTTAAGTTTTAAAGTTTATTTTATCACTTATTGTTCACAACATATCGCACGATTTAAGTTTATTAGTGACATTTTGGATTCGTGATGATATGATTAGTTTATTTACAAGTTTGTACAAGTAACAATTCATCATGAAGGTCAATCCGGTTAAGCGTAGCTTTGGCAAAGTTATGCGTGAGCGGTATGATATGTGCTTAGCGTGGACCCGTAGAATCTATCTTCGCGTAAGAAATGTTACGCGTGGGAAAAGAGACATTATGCGTGGAGCTTATGCGTGAGCATATATTAACCTTAGCGTAAGGCTACTCGTGAGAGTTGACCTTAAGCGTGGGGTCATTGTTCGCATATCCTTCACGGGATACGCGTGGTACATTGTAGAACCTTATGCGTGGGCGCTACAGCGTAAGACTAGCCTTACGCATAACAAGCTACGCGTGAGTGATCCTTATGCGTAGATTAATAACCACCTTGATTACGAATATTACGTGTTGCAAGCACGAAATAAATCATCATTTCAACAAAGTTAAAACATATAACATTCGTTTAAGACAAATCAAATCACATTTACATAGTTGAGCGATTCTGCGTAGACTAAACCCTAATTCTACGCGTATCAAATCTAGCCATGGATTATGCACCAAAGTTTTTACGGTATATCATAGAAGTTGTGAGAGCATGTAGACCAAGTTTTAACACTTATTATGCGAAGAATCAAAAATACCCAAAGTTTATGAACTTTAAACCCTAGTTTCGAATTGATGACCAATTCGTGTTTACAGGTGGCTATAGACTATAAATCATCAATTCAACAACGCAAAGCAAAACCCAACATCTTTTAGACCAAAACACTTCACATTTGAAAACACCCAATCGACTTATAAACCCTAATTTTCAAAAAATCAACAATTAGTGAATCGGGTGGATTTTGATGGTTAACAAAGTATCATTGATGTATTATGAGCGTTTTGACACAATCATTTCACCCCAACACACACGTATTGATTGTGTGTTCTTACGCATAAGCGTAGAACACCAAATCAGCGTAGAACACGTTTAGCCGTAGGATTTACATGAGATTCAAAACCATTGTTTAAAAACATGATCCAAACACGTAAACACTTACAGTTGATAATCAAAGCACGGATTTGTAAAACGAATATGGACCGTGGATGATATTAGGTGAAATATTTAATGTGATGGGAATAAATGTGGTGGGTGGAGTATTTTGTATAAAATAACTTTAAGGTTTTGACAGTTATAGTCCCTCCACCTTTTCCTTTTTCACACAAAGCCTTTTAACTTCCATTTGGTTACCAACGAAGATTTTTTTGGAAAGAAACTTGACGACACTTCCCTCGACTTGAGAAAATAATGAAAGGTTGTTAATTAAAGTCCAAGGTGTCTTTGAATCGAAAGTGTACCACCATTTGTAAAAGAATCAAGCGAGATGTGATAACATGCAAGTACACAGATGTTTTGAAACAGTTAATGGATTATTTTCTCCCCCTCAACACTTGATCGGTAAAAATACTGAATTTTGAAAGATTAAAGTGTTGACGGAAGAGATGTACTTGCCATGTTGAAAGAAAGATAGATTAGGAGAATATTTTTGTTGTTTTTATAGGATTTTATATTTTTGTATTTTGTTTTTGAAAATTTATTTACAAAAGAGGTTTTGGTGTTCGACAGGTTTTTAAGACTGTTTTAAGAGGTCATCCAGTTCCTCTTGAGTCAAACACCTCATACCAATTCGGTGGACCAACTCATTAAACCGAGCGGGAGGCAAGGCTTTGGTGGCGATCGCCAATTGGTATTCGGTACCACAAAGTATAATTCAGCGGTACCACTGTTCCACGTGGTCCTTGATGAAATGATAGCGTGATCGATGTGCTTTGATTTGAGTCTTGAATCGAGGTTGCGAGATTGCAATGGCACTCCGATTGTCGCGATACATCGAGGATTACATCAAATACGTAACCATAGTCTTTGAGTTGTGTTCTCATCCAAATGACTTGAGCACAACAAAGGACATGGCTACATATTACGCTTGGTTGATGACGATGTACAATCCTCTTCTTAGATTGCCAAGACACGGTTTATCAGAAATTGTAGAGCTCTGAAGTACTTTTCCTCGAGTCTAAGCATCCTGCGTGATCGGTCTGAAAAAGCTATTAGTTCAAAACCGAATCCTTGGATACGGATCCCCAAATTAATGGTTCCCTTGATGTATCGGAGGATTCTTTTAGCCTTAGAGGTGGGTTTTAGTTGGTCGCGATCGATAGCGGGAGCATAGATAAGCGACAAAGACAATATCGAGTGCCTAGTTGTTAGATACATGAGGGACCCAATAATACTTGGTATTTGGTGGGGTCAACTAATTTCCATGTAAATCGACATCTAGCTTCTTGGTATGAGTCATTGGTGTGGCATAAGTATCACGAGTTTTCATTCAAATTTGTTTAACAATTCAAGGGCATATTTGGGTGACTCGAGAAAAAATACCACGGGGTGATTGATGAACTTGCGGTCCTAGAAAGAGCGTAAGTTCACCCATCATGGACATTTCAAAATTTTTCTTCATTAGTTTTGCAAAAGCGATTGAAAACTTTTATGTGTAGACCCAAAATGATGTCATCCACGTAAATTTAAACAATTAAGATGTGTGCCCGTGATATTGTATAAAAGAGTTGGGTCAACGAGCCTTTGGTGAAATTATTGGCAATGAGGAAGGATGATAGCTTATCGTACCAAGCCCGGGGCTTGTTTGAGACCATAAAGGGCTTTGTTCGGTTTGTAGACATGGTTGGGAACTCGGGATCAACGAATCCATCCGGTTGGTGACATAGACCGTTTCTTTAAGTTGCCCGTTGAGAAGCGCTTTTGACATCCATCGATGAACCGTCATGTTCATATGAGCGTGACGAGAAATATCCGAACGACCTCAAGGCGAGCAACGAGCAAAAGATTCTTCAAAGTCTATCCTTCTTCACGCGATAACCCTTAGAAACTAGCGTGACTTGTTTCGGATGGTATCCTTGACATCAATTTGTTTTCAAATCCATTTTAGACCAAAGGCGTAGACCCTGTGGGTCTTTCAACCGCTCCCATACTTCAAGACGTTTGAATTGGTTGAGTTCTTCACGCATGGATTCAATCCAGATTGTCTTTTGTCATTGCGTCTTTAATGTTTTAGGTTCGATTGGCGGACGGTGAGTGCATAAATCACGATGTTCACCATCCGAGTGAAGGCGTTGTCTCGTAACGGTTGGTTGATTCGGGTTGCCAATAATGTTAGCGGAGGATGGTCTTTAGTCCATCTATGTGTAGAGGTTGATGTTGGTATACATTGTGCGATTCGAGGATACAAATGGTTTGTTGAAGATTCCGCGACATCAGTGCGGCGATCTCATTGGCAAGCGGGTTGAACGCATTTGGATCAAAATCTGCGGTGGGGTACTTCATTCGAGAATATCATCGGTGGTTCATCATTGTTGGAAGCGGTGTGTTCAAGCTGTTGTGTTGGAGTCAATTGGTGTAGGTGCATCTTCAGCGATGGTTGTTGTAGCGGTGTATCGGTATAGGAATATTATCGGGTTGTGCGGTGAAACAACGGATACACCAGAGCACGTTCATCAATATCGTCACGAACGGAGGAGCAAATAACCTTTCCATTTGTTGTGAGTTAGGCGAGGGCTTTCTTGGTTGATGATGGAGGTTGAGGAAGTTTAAGCGGTTGTGACCGGGTTCTAAGTCATATACTCGAAGCCATTTCCGTGAGTTCATCGAAATGAGCATGAATCGTTTCCATTACCTCCTTGGTTCGACGATTCAGTTGGAAACCTTTAGAATTGTCACGATATCAATAAAGACTCCAATATCGACTTTGGCTTTGAGCTTTCCAAAATCATCACAATCATTATTCGGATAGCAAAGGGATCCAAATACATGAAAGTGTTTGAGGTTCGGTTTGTAGTTGTGGACAAGCTCGAAAGGAGTTTTGTTGTGGCGTTTGTGATCATAGAGCGGTTTTGAGTATAGCATGCGATGAATCGACACGCCCATAAGTAATCTGGAAGTTTAGCATTGATTAACATTGTTCTTGCGACTTCCACTAACGTTCGGTTTCGTCTTTCAACAACTCCGTTTTGTTCGGTGTCCGTGCAATAGATGTTTGATCTTTGAATTCACTTTCTCATAAAATTCACGAAGGGTTTTGTTAACAAATTCGGTTCCTTTGTCCGTCCGAATAATCCCGACGGTGTTGCGGGCTGAACACATCTTCTTTGAGAAAGGTGATGATCATTTGTGGAGCTTGGTCTTTGCTACGAAGAAAATAGACACAAGTCCATCGTGAGTAGTCATCAACAATTACTAAGATGTAGCGTTTGCCGTTGATCGTTTGCACACGCATCAGCCACACAAATCCATGTGAAGAAGATGAAGCACATCTTGAGAGTCGTGTTCCACCTTTGAAGGAAAATGAGCACGAGTGCTTTTCCTTGTTCACATCTTGAGCAAAGGTGATCTTTTGAATACGGAATCGTGGGAGTCCTTGACTAGTTTGTGTCGAGCAAGGTTGGTGATGGTTTGAAAGTTTAGATGTGAGAGACAGCGGTGCCATAGCGAGGATTTTGTAGATGTTGCCTTTGAAAGTAAGCAAATGGGAGAGGAAGCAACCATGTCTTGCATAGAGATAGTGTAGAGACTAGAATTACGCGAGCGGACATAAGGTCATTTCCATGTAGATCACGAATGAAACAAGTTTTCTCCACGAAGCAACCTCCAATCTCCATCACAAAATTGACCTCTTGAAAGCAGTTGTGACCGAGGCCTTCCACATTGTAAACCACCGCTTATTTCAATGTTCCCATTAACATAATCTCCGTAGCCCATGATGGGTTTGTGAAGTGATGGTTCCGAATCGGCGGTGCAATGAACTTTGCAATAAAGTTTGATAACGGTTTAAGGTTGCACATCATGTGTCGGGAACATCCGCTATCAACAATCGAGAGAATGATCTGTATCACCGCATTACACCGCAGGCGACACGGATGGAATAGAAGTAGATGTGGAACCCGAAATGTTGAGGGTTCGAAGCGGTATATTAGACATACACATTGAGAATTTTAGGCATCCACTTAAATCCTAGTGTGTTATATATCCATTTCGCCATCCTCAGAACTACTCTTTGCTTTAGTCTTAGTGAAAGCACTAGGTGGTACTACATTCTTAGGAGGTGAAGCGGTAGCTCTTGTGATAGCAATGGTTGCCTTAGAATCTAAAGAAGGTGGTTTACCAAGCACGGACTTAGAATGTTTAGTGGGCCTAGAGGTATTCGATTCTTAGGATTCCGTAATCTAGAGATTATAGCTTTAGCAACACATTTGTCATGACAATCGAATTCATACTCTTTCGACAAATATCACAAGGTGCATCGATGAATATCAAAGGTACTTAACGGTTTAGCATTCGTTACATCACTATTTCTATTACATTTGCGGGCCTTGACATCTATAGTGGAAGTAACATGAGTTTTATTGAGTCCTAGGGTGTTCTTCTACTTTAGCATTCCTTATTGATCTTTTCTTGGGTGCAACTTCCTATTCTTCGTTTGAGTGCTCTGAGGTGAAGTGCGGACGTTTGGAAAAGATACAACTATTCTGTTTAAGAGAGGAAACACATTAGCAACTTGTGATTTGGCAATGTGAATTCTTGGTTCACGATTACTAAGTGTGGTGGTGCTAATCTCTTAATCACGATGGCGGGAGTAGTTCATACTTTCCAAATATTTCCGTAACTTAGAAATGGTGTGAATCGGATCTTGATTTTCGAGCGAATATTACCGGCAAAATTCATGACTTCTCTAGTGTGAGCAAGATAGTGATCAAGTTCGTTTGATGCTTCATCTCGAGTCTTTTGAGTAAATCAAATATGACACCATATTCTGTTTAACTTTTAAAATTTCTTGTTCATATTTTGAGATTTGACTTTTCAAAGACACGTTTTGATCATCCGGTTGCTCAATTTTAGGATCGGAAGATTTTGCACTCAATTGAGCGATTTTCTTTTGAAAACTAAGTTGATGGTTGTGAATATCTTTTCACACCATTGAAGACGACGTTTGCATTGTAAATTTCCGTGTGTAATCGTTTATTTTACGCTTTTAAAGACTTCGATCCGAAGCACATTATCGGTGTTCTCAACAATAACAACATGATGTCAACAATATCGGCAGAGATATGATCGAGATGCATATGGCAACGAATAGAATAGCACAACATTATGGATATCGAAGACGGATAACATCTTCCAAGTCGATCAACATCTTTTCTCAATGGTTTCTTTTTGCGTTTTGTGTTAGTAATAGATGTTTCGCTTTCTCAAAACGTTTTCGGTACCCAAGTTCATATGAAAATCCTTTTCCTGAGCAATTGCACAACTTTTCAAGTTTTTAACATTAGGTAAAGATTTTTACGAAAAATGTCTCTTTGTTCTCGCGCCAGGCGATTGAAAATGTTCAACTTTGATTTCGGATCGATATTCTATCTCATGTTGTAAAATTTTGAGGTCGACCATGAAAATGTCAAAATATCGAAGAATTTTTCGATTTTCGGGTTGTGAGTTTACTTCACTAATGGAAGGTAAAGGACCATAAGTTTGTGCAAAGGCTGTTTTGGGATTAACAATAGAAGACTCGGTGTTTTGATGATAACCCTTGGTGTGTTAGAAGAATCCGTTGGTGTGACGAAAGTGACCGCGTTTTATAATTAAAGGTTTGTTGTAAACAATGCTTTTTAATTTAGATCGACTCTCGTCTTACGCATCTAATTCCTCTTGACGATGGTATTCAACAACACTCATGACATATTATCAATTTTGTATTACTTTGGAAACTTGAGGAGTTGGTTTGAATGTTTTTAGTGAAAGCTTTGGTTTGTGTCGCTAGATTTTTCCATATCCATTTGGATTGGGTTTTAAGGTAAACTTTTCAATAAGCATTCTTGATTCACCATGTTTGTAAACAACCGTTTTAAACTCTTTAATTTTGTTTTGCAAACCGAGAATTTCTCGAAGGTCATCTACCCGATTCGTTGAATGCTTTTGTATCGGAGAAGCTTTTTTGACAATTTAACACTTCGACCTTAGCTTTTGATTTTCCAAGGTGAGAGAGTTAAGTTGCTTTTTATGTTCATGTTTGATTGTTCTAATTCGGACTACAAAGCATTCTTGATGACTAGATCATATGATCTCTCTCTAAATATTTTTCGTTTTGATTAGATTTTGCAAAGCGGCTTCAAAACCTTTTTCACAGTTTTCTTGAGTTTTGAAAAGTTGAGTTGCATTTGTAAACATTCAAAATCCTTGGTTATGATGCATTTTACTTTTAAGGATTGATTTAATGCATAGCATTCCTCCATTTTGATTTTATGGTCTTGAATTAACAGAGCAAAATCCGGATGAGGCAGCGAGATCATCTTGTTCAACGTGAGTCTCAACATGATCATTCTTTAGATCCTCAAGTACGACCACGGAGTCAATTTGATTATCAAAGGAGACCATAAGGTCATCTTGATCGTCAAATGTAACTACTGAGGTTAACTAGAAAATCATCGAAAGAAGATGTAGAAAACTCATTTTGAGCAGTCGATCCGTGCGGATTCGAGATATTGGCGAGATATTAGTTCGAGATATGATGATGGTTTGTTCGGTACTGAGACAAGCCATCGATGTCATACTCTGGGCTCAGTATCACTCATGTGCGGCTCATGCATATTAGCCATCAACATAACAAATTGCATTTGCACGCAAGTCCTCCATATCATCATCCGAGTGCATACGCCATAAAGCTCGTTCTTTATGCGTAAGAGATCCACCACTTCATCCTTAAGAGCCGAGTAAGGCCTCTTTGAAATAAGAACGCCCCTAGTCCTTGGCTTTGGGCATGCATTAGCCAGTGTCCGCTTCTCATTGCGGTTGTAGCATCTAAGACCATTTAACCGATTACAGTATTTCCTGTTCCACCACTTGAGCTCATTGTTATTCCTACCCACGACATTAAACCCTTGACCCTTGCCCATCGGCGACCATAATCACGATTTTGAACTATAACCGTCCATTGTTCACCATGACTTGAGTCCGTGTGTTAGATGAGGAGCGAATCGATTGTTGGATTTGTTGGTGTAACGCCAAAAGCATTAGCAATCATCACAAATCCTTGTTGCAAGGCTTGAGCGGATCTATTTCCTCGATCGCTTCAACGACATATGCTTGAGCATTGTTCTTTGTATGGAACCAATTGATTTTGTTGAGGTTGTGGCTGTGAAGGTGGGTTGGAAGCGGTTAGTTGAGTTCTTTGGTTGAGAGGATAATTATGTTGAGCATACAAGGCAAGTTGTTGATTGTCCGGTTGTGATTGTTTAGCAATTTGAACTCGGAGAATCCTTTCGATCAACTTCCTTTTCATGAGGCTTCAAGTAATCGTACAACAATCCATAAGTAGAATGATGCATATTCTTAAGCAGCGGAGAAAAATGACATACTTCTCCCATTCGGACCAAGACTACTCGGAACTTAGTATTCACTGCAATTCTTGGCATAATGATGTTGTGTTTATCCAAATCATTGATGATATCTGAAAATCGATGATGATAGGACTCTAGTGTCTCTCGGGTTCAATCGAAGTGTTCATAAGCCAAGTAAATTTTGGATTCCAAATCCTCTGATTAGTCTGATCCTTCCATAAGAAGGCGAATATGATCCCACATTTTTGTGCGGTCTTTTGAGCATCAACACTACGAAGAATTGGGTTTGGTAATCCTAAGAGGATGTATTCCATTGCAAGTTCATCCGCTTCATAGTGTAGAAGTTACGTAGCATTAAGATCGAAGAACCGTAGCAATGTTGGTTTGTTCATCTCTTGGTGGAGCAGTTTGGATCTCGAGATGCGATTGGAGTAGGCATCTCAAATGGACCTTCCAAGATAACCTTCTTTAAGAACTTTCCATGTGGCTTCTTGGATCACGAACCTAAAGAACCTTATCACCCGTTGATCGTAGTTTCTGGGTGATCATTGGAGGTCTATCAAGTGATCGACTTCATGAATTGATTGTTGGCTTGCTTAAAGCTTCACACATCTTAGCAAACCAAGTGGGTTCCTTCATAGTGGTCCGTGATGGATGTTGATTGAAATCGGTTGTGTAGGGTTGAACTTGAAGGCTTGGTTGTGGTTGAACCATTTGTGGTTGTGGAATTGCACCAAGTTGTGGAGTATGTTCTTGATTAAATTGTTGTTGATAAATAGCTTGTTGTTGATTCCATTGTTGATGTTGTGGAGTTAATTGTTGTTGTTGTTGATGATTATAAGTGTGAGGAAATAGTTAGAGTATGGTGGTTGAGACATGATGATAAACTTGTGTGGTAAAGATGGATCTTTGTAGTCGAATGAACCTTTGTTGATGAAGTATCCTTAGGCGTAGAAAGACAAGAACCAAGTAGCACTTATGCGTAAAAACACCAAAGTTCGGCGTAACAATGAGGAGTTCTGGCGTGGGTTTTAACTACTGCGTAAGTAGGAAAACACTAAAGTTAAGCGTAGACAAAAGTTAGGCGTAGAAGCGTGGCGTGGGATTACCTTATCGTGAACCGTAGTTTACGGCGTAAAGTGAATCTTATGCGTGGGAATTCTCTGCGTAAGCTTATCTTATCGTAATTTTAGGGTTTTGCCCAAATGATCTTTTACACTTCACGGTGCAAAAGATATCCAAAGTCGACGTATTTTCGGACTTATCCAAGTAAGAAAACACGGATTAAACCGGAAAATTGAAGATCAAACCAAGGAACAATCTTATCGTAATTTTAGGGTTTTGATACGCGTGGATTACTCGTAACTTTGATTACGTCCAAATGTGTTTCTAAACCGGTTTTTGTTATGGAATAGCTTCAATAGTACCAAAAGAACACAAAAGTGTGAATTTTGATGTACCAAAGCGCTAAGCAGGTTCTGGCGTGAGAGCGACACCACTAACAAAAACAAGCTTAAAAGCGTAAATCCAGCGTAAAGTTTGAAACTTTTGCCAAAACAAGTATTTTAACACCTCAAAACATTGAAAGTACAAGAATCTTGGATTAAAAAGTGTAAAAACGAGTTTTAAGATAACCAAAGATAGCGTTATCTCTACGCGTAAGATCCAAAACAAAACTTCAAAACAAGCGAGTACACCCAACTATTTGGCGATTGATACCACTTTGTTAGGTCACAAGTTTTACAACACAAGCTTATAAGAGAAGAGATGAGGCGATTGAGCAAGCTCTAACACATACACGTTAAGCAATAATACGGTTATGAGAAGATGTATGTGAAAGAAAAGAAAACTTGAACAACCAACCTCGAATGAGGGTTTACAAGATTTATATAGGCAAGGAGCTGAAACACTCCTCTCCTTCCCTATTCCTTATTGGGCTTGGATCAAGCTTATGGGCCTTCTACATAAGCTTGACCTTAAACAAACATAAAGGCCATAATAATGCTACCTATTACATATGAAATATAAATACTTGAAATACTGTTTAGGAGTGATTCCAACAAACATCAACAAGGATATCAATATCCTTTGACCCAATACAACTCTATCTTGTACATTGACACACCATATCAAATGTACACCTTAGGAACCTTTCTCTAATGCCATTGACTCGACTCCTAGGCACCCTTCACTAATGCCTTCAACACGGACTCTCGGCACCCTTCACTAATGCCTTTGACACGGATCTTTGGCACCTTTCACTAATGCCTTCAATATGACTCTTTGACACTTTTTCACTAATGTCTTCGTCTTGACCCTTTAGACATCTTTCACCAATGTCTTCGACACTACACTTCTAATGAGAAAGAAAAGAACTATCAACAAGAAACCATTAGTAGTCTTGATGATGACGAAACAATGCAACCCATGGACTTGAGCTTGTTCGACTTCAAGAGGTGGTGATCTCGCCTTTAAAAAGAACCTAGAGAATCACACAAAAAACAAACACAAACTACATAGAAAGATCCTTTAGATCTGAAGTTAGAGAGTTTACAATACTAGGTGAAAGTATGTGTAGGAATGGCAACTTATAATGAAGAAATGGCTCACTATTTATAGAAGAAAACATGCTACTGTTCCACGGATCCCTTACTTGAGGGATTCGTCTAGTGTAAAAACTGGGGGAACCATGAGACGCTCCTCTTTGCCCATGGGTTATGGGTCATAGGTTATGGGTCATGGGTCCTAGACTTTGGACCATGGGTATCCAAGTAGATACAATGTATCTAGAAGATGCAATGTATCTAGAAGATGCAATGCATCTAGTCCATGGGTTATGGGTTAGCTCCATGGGTCATGGACATTACCCATTATGACTTATGCATGATGTCATGCAATGGGTCATGGGTTATGCTCCATGGGTATGGGTCATGGACTTTGGGTTTTACCCAACTACATTCAATGTATTAAGTCAATGGGTTAAATACTTAATCTTCTACCCATTCTATTACATACTAAGTATATATATCTACCCAATATGTAAACACTAGTTGTTGTATATATGCATTACCAAATCATGAAAGCACTATTACTTGTTTATTATTTTATGTGAAAACGTAAGTGTGTTAGTAAACTATTGGCTCAAACTAATTATGTGTTTTATTTGTTTCGTTAAAATAATTTTACGTTTGTTATCGACGAAACATTAGAAGATTGTAAAATATAAATAAGCGTTTTTACGGATTATTTGTATTAACAATCTCCCCTTTTGTTGATTACAAAACATAAGATTTTTAAGGAAAAACTAAAATTAATAAAAGTTTGAATTTGAGTTTTACTCTCTTCTCTCCCCTTTTGTCCGAAACAAAAGAGCGTCAAAAAGAAACTAACACATAATTTTAAGAAAAACATGTGAAAAGAATGAAAAAGAATGAAAAATAGAGAGTAAGTGAGGAGAAGTATTCTCGACTTAGATCCCCCTTGACGAGTCCATCCATTTGTGAGGGCGTCAAGTAAGAAGAAATGAGTACATTGCAACTATGTTTGCAAATGGTTTCGTCTTTGTGACAAATATGCTCCCCCTTGATGATTGCAACTTTGCAAGGAGGACGTCATGTAATGTAATCATATGTGAATGATATTGCAAATGATTTTGCAATGTATTGCTTTGACACGAAACTCCCCCAAGCTAAGGGTGTCAAAGTCTTCATGTACCATTTCATCATCCGATGAGATTGGCTCTTCATCGATCAAAGGTTTCGTGAACAAGGCCTTTGTTCTTACCTGCACCAGATTGAACATTTTTGTTGTTTCGAGGGTGGCCTCAAGCAATGCAAGCTTAGCTTTGCTTTCTTATACTTAGCTTCATAATCAATGGTTTTGTTAAGATTAGATTTGTTTTGAACATTTGATGAGGCCGATAGATTTTTGGTTGAAATTTGCTAAAGCACGAAGGTGATTAGATCACGATGGTTTGTAAGAGGGTTGAAAGTTGTTTTGAAAAGCAGTCTTTTGCAAAATGGCCTCTTTATGACACTTATAGCATTCGATGTCTTGATTGCTTTAGCAGTTGAAAACATTTGTTTCTTTTATAAACCTTGAGAGTTAGCGAGGTGCCCTTTCTGAAATTGACATTGGTCATTTAGGTACTCCTCATGATCTCTCATCGGGCTCATCATCCGAGTTTTCTTGGAAATCTTGAACTACATTGTTAGAAAAGCGGTTGATATTGGTGATGAGGTAGTGGTCGGGGACTTCTTGACTTCACGAGACTTCTTTAAGTCGGGGTATCGTCTGCATTGATGAGGTTTTCCTCATAGACAAATTTCCCATAAATTCGGGAAGCTCAAGATTTTGGATATGATTAGCATTCACGAGTCCCCGAGAGAAATTCAACCACTTCTCGGGAGGCCATTTACAAAACCAACATTGATTTCATGCTTAGACAACTTAACACCATCATTTGAAAGTTCATTTAAAGAGTTTTGTATACGGTGTAAGTTTGAGAGAGTTTCGAGTCCTTAGCCACGAAGGTGTTATACTCAGTTTCGGTCCATTATCCTGTTTTCCTTGGTATCGGATGGTCCTTCATGACTATGAACTAAGTCATCGGGTTTGCTTAGCGATACTAAAGCTTATAACGAGACTCCATAATATCGTCGGGAAGACAAGATATTATGATACTTTGAGTCTTTGGTCTGGTTGACCACTCTCCTTTCATCACAGGTCCATTTGAGCTTGAGTTTGGGCAACCCTTGATCTTTGGGACAAATGGACCTTCATTTATACACTTGATATAATAAGGTTCCATCGATCAAATAACAAAGCATTAAGCTTTTCCATTTGTTGAATTTTCCAACTTCAAGTCTAGGGACAGCGGTGAATAAGCTCCACCCTTTTTATCGACTAGTTAGGGTACATCAATTTGACCATTTAGGATCCTAATTTAAAACTTTTAGGTGGCCTAAAATGAGTTTTATAATTAGCCTTGCTCGATACCACTTGTTGTTCCCGTTCACTATCGTTTAAAGCGGTTTAAGTTTATAAAACAAGTTAAAAGTGAACTATGGTGAAATTAACATAAAGAAAACACACTAAGTAATTTTCAACATCATATTCTTATTAGAAATAAATCAACAAAGAATCGTTACCCAGTACTTGCGGAATAGTACTTGGGATTGAAATAACAAAGTTGGGTGATTCCTCTCTAAGCTCGGGCTAAGTCGAGCACAACTCTTAGAGCTCACCGAGCTATCTCGGGAACTAAGTTGTATTTGGAGGAGTGAAAAGATGGCTTGCGTGTATGTGTGTTTTACAATTCACAAGCAACCTTTTCACTCCATCTCTTATGCTATTTATACATGTATGATATTTGACTCTTTCCTAAGTGACAAGCGACATCATCTGAGAAGACAAAATCTTGATGTATTTTGTCTCATTTAAAAGACTATTCTAGGTAAGAGACAAGACTACTTTCCTAAGTTCGGTGATGACACCGAGCACGATCTTTGCCATTAGGGAAAGTTGACTTTGGTTGATAAGGACTTCGTCTTATCGATTCAACCTTTCCGCCTTGTCCCGCTCTTTCTTGATCTTTACATCCTTGATCTTCTACTTGGTTTGTCTTGATGTAAGAAGTTGGAGAGGAATCTTAGGGATTCGGTGAGTTATTGTCATCACTCACTTGAATCCATCATCTTCTTCTTGACTCGGTCTTCACCCTTTAAGTTCCGCCTTCTTGGTGGAGACTTCTTCTTTGCCTCTTCTTGAGTATCACGAAGGCGACTCACCGAGGACTATGCACTCGATGACTGTTTGTGTTAGCGGATTAAATACTTGGGCTATTTTCTATTCAAATCCTAGATTAAGGGGTTTGGGTATTCTTGAACCACAATCTCCCCTATTGGATATACAAATAGCCTAAGTGGTTGATCGATGTAAGTGAGCAAGAGGCTTCTTCTTACCTGAATGTACTAATGAATACAATAAGGAACAGGTAAATGAATAAAACATACATCGTTTATTGATCGATTACATAGTTTCTATCACTAGTACAAAAGATAAAACAAAATGATGTCAATCTAGATGGATTCCAATGCTTCAAGCTTGACTTTCTTGGTGATGAGTGTTTCTTTGTCGGGATGGTCTCTTATCTTGGCATTTAGGTCTTAGCGACACGATGTTTCTTTGAGGTTTGGATTTGAGAGGCCAGGGAATATAGTGATCATTACGACCACTCGGCTGATCAATGTCACTCCATCTTTGAAATGAAGGGTTCCATAGACATCAATGTGGAATAGCCCTCTTTCGAGGCTCTTCAATCACTAGGCAGTTCACAAAGTTTACACCTCGGCGGTTCTGTTGCATTCAAGGCCGGCACTTTGATCTCGGGTTGAAATCAACTCTTTTCCTTTTGCGGTGGAAGCTTGTGGTTGAGATCCTTGAGGTGCGGTCAAGGCGGTGAATTCTCGGTTGGGTTGGTGCTTCCTCGACCTTTCATATCTTTTGCTAAGCATCTTCATCGACTCCTTGACCACCTTATTTTGCTTCTTTCCAATGATCGGACCAAGTTCATCAAGTTCGATGATCCCAAAGTCCTTTGAATTTTAATGGATCATGAACCTCAAAGTGTCTTTTGTCATCCCTCTGTAAACATTCATAGCCAATGGTTTGGTGTTGGGAATGATTTTGACATCGATGATTTTTAGGAAGCCTTGGTGGTCATTGTCGATTATATTCTTTAATTACGCTTTGCACGAGAGCTTGGTTTTCTTTCTTTTTCTTCATCTTGAGCTCTCATTGCGACCATTTAAGCGACTGAGCTTCCATGAACTTTTGTCTGCTGACCCTTTTGAGCTTGCTTGCATCTATTCCCACATTTTCGACTTCTTGGCAATCACTTTGGTCAATGCCTCCTTAGTCTTCTTTTCATCCTCGACTTGTTTCAATTTCCTCTCTTCTTTAGCAAGGTGTTTGGTTAGGCATGAGGTGAAGAGGTATTGATGTCACCAATTTTGTAGGAATCTTCTCGGGCTCGATGGTAGTCGGTATGCCTTTGCCCTTGTTACATCACGAGGAAGATGATGCAATAATGGGAGGTGGTGTTGTCATGATTGGTGTTAAGGCCCTCGGTGTTGTTGTTGTTGCATGAGGTGGAAGTGATGAGATTGATGCTGCGAGGCTGGTGTGATGATGATGATGTTTGAGGCTGCTTGAGGCGGTGGTGTTTGCTCCCCTCGGTGTGAAGAGGAGTTTCTTGATATTCTCCCCTCAACTATTGTTGGTAGCGTCGGTGAGGGCAAGAGTTGGAGTATTCTTGAGGGGCCGACCGACTTGACCTTTGAAGGCTGATAGATTTCGGTCATCATGGCCTTTATTTGAAATATCTGCTTGAAGACCGGTGACCTTTGCATCAAGTTCGCATGAGATAACTCCAAAGCGGTCATTCGTGGACCAAGATTCCAAGCCATAGAAGGCGAGGCATGAGTCAAGGTAGCTACACAGTGTTCGGTGAGTCCATGGTGATCTGAAGAGTGCAGGCGAAGTTTGAAGACCACGAACATTTGCGAGACTTGAGCATCTCTATAAGGTCGGTGAGCTGGATGAATTTTTGCATATGCCTCGGTGGCCTCGATGCTGGCATTGGTATTTGGGTCTTCTTTGTGATGTCCCAGTTTCATCAATCGTAACCCCAAGCGTCGAAGATGCTTGAGGAACTTAACCATGTGTTCATCGGGTTGACAAGATGGTGGTACATAAGATCTACGTGCTCGTGAACATTTTCGTTGAAGGTGAGCACATCGGATCTAAGGTCGGTATGTGGCGGCGACTTGGTGTGTTGATCTCAAAGCGTTCGATAACCCGAGCGACTTCCTTGTAGCCCTCTTGATCCACGTAACGATTGTCTTTCGGTGAGTGGAAGAACATTGTCAAACCTTTTGAATTAAATCGGTGGAGGATGAGGTGAGTCATTGTCTTGATTTGAAAAGGTGACTCGATCTGCTTTGTGGATCGGTGAGGCTCTTGTTCGATTTGAACCTCGGCGTCCACTTCTTCTCCTGGCGATAAGATTTCTTCATCACTTTCGGCAAGGTCATCATCGATTTATAGCAACTCGGTAACCTCGACAGCAGTTAACAAGGGGTGGGAATGGGTTCCATATCGGTGGTGGTATTGATCCTCGAGTCTTTGTCCCCGTGGACCCCTCGAACAGGTGGGAGTTTCCAGCGTCTTCTCGGGAGTCGGGATTGGTTTTGGGTTCCGTATCGGTGGGTTGTTCCTTTCCTCCAGTCTTTGTCCCCAGTGACCCTGAGACCTTGGTGGGTATTTCAGTGCCTTTAGCAGTCGGTGAATGTTGTATCCCTATCGGTGGGTTGTTTGTTTCCCCAGTCTTTGGGATCGATCGGTGTGCCCTCGGACAAAGGCTTGGATTTGCTAATGTCATCCTTTGGGCGAAGTGGAAGGCTCCCCCTACCGGGGTTGTTTGTTTCCTACGGATCTTGGGAGTAGTAGGTGTGACCAAGAGGCCTTGTGATGATGTCGGTGTCCTTCGTTGTCACGGGGTGGTTGTTGCACAGTCGGTGGGTGTCTTTTTGGTCTCGGGCTTTTGTGCCTCTTGGGCGGTGCTCCGAAGCCTCGGGGCCACGAGACTTTGGTTTAGTCTTAGTCGATCGAGACTTCCCTTTCTCTTTTAAGATCGGGGTTTGGAACCTTGATCCTCACAGTTGTTCTGACAACCATATGGGCGTCAATTCAATAGGTGTGACAAGGGATGGGTCCTTTTGAAAGTTTGAAGGACTCGGGATGCGGGTAAATTTCAAATTTTTCATCCACGAGTATAATTGGCACCGATGTGATTGTAAAGCACAAGAGACAAACCTAGGATCTGAAATATACTTCGTCCTAGTTTTGCTCTGTAGCTTAATTACAAGATCATTGTAAATGATCTCCCTATGTCGACAGTGACCCCATTCATCGAGGCGGTATGCCATCATCAATGAATAGAGTTAACTGTTCGGTGGATGAGTGGTTCCATGGGGACACGAATCACAAAAGTGAAAAGGATCCTCCAAGCCACGGGGAATGAACTTTTAGTGGCGGGGTCTTGTCCAAAATGTGGGATCCAAAGCGATTTGTTTTAACCCATCCTTCAATTGTGGAAGGTTCGGGATGGGCGACATAAACACCTTTGTTGTAATCTAACCTGTTGAAGTGCAAAAGTTTTGTAATCCGGGGTGTATTGTTGCCCCATTAAGGCGAACGATGAGATACTCCACAGTGGTCTAAGGTTATTCTCATCGAGTTGAAGGTGTCGGGTCAAAGGCTTTAGCAGATTGCCCAAAACTCCACGAGGTAGTTTGGGTACACCAGCGAGGACATTTACAAAGGCCGTTTTGAGTGGGCGGTTGAATAAAAATTTTACAATGTCTTTATAGGTTGGGACATTTTGGGGTATTCAAAATTACCTATGACATTGTTTGTTTTGAATTCAACGTTAGTGAGATCCCCACCAGCGAGAAGCAAGCGGAGAGATTGTGTTCTAGCCATATCTATTAAAGAAGTTTTAGGGTTTTAAAAAAGCGTTTGGCAAGAACAATCAAAATGTTTAGATCTCTCTAGTTTGTGATGAAAACTTTTGTAAATGTTTACAAGGAAGGTCTTCAAATGAGGTTTTGAAGGTTTGAGAACACACAAATATTTTTGGATTTGAGAAAGATTTTGTGAGTTTAGTTGCGAAATAGATTTGTGTGTTTGTTTGTGTTGAAAAAGAGGTATTTATAGAGTGATAAGAGGGTGTTTTGTGCACAAATGGAAATATTAAGAGTCGGTTTTGAAAGACTTTGAATTTCCTCATTTAATGCTACCACTCCATTACCCTTGATAAAAGTCCCATTTTCAAGGAGCGATTCGGCCTACGATAAAAGTGCACTTTGTAGAGATAAAATATCAATTTGATATTTTTGTGAGAGCATTAAATGCCAAGTGGGATGTGATGAAGACAAAGAGACATATATTCCTTTATTAAATTGGCATAGTTACCAACCTAGGACATTAAAGTAGCGATACTTGGACCATTTAGTTACTCATTCAATGCTCTTTGTCAAGTGTCGGGGACCACGAATGAGTCTTACTCATTCGGTGAGAGGTTTATTAAGGGTTTTCGGGGAGGATGAACCATTTGAGAGAACTTCTCGAGATTGGTTTCGGATACTTGACTTTCAATGTCAAGCATTCCCAGTCGACTTCGGTCTCTGAAGGTAGGTTCATCAAGGGTTTGGTGAAGATATCGGCCGATTGATATTGATAGGGATGAAATGAAGTTCTATGTCTCCTTTCATTATGTGATCCCGATGAAGTGATATCGATATCAATGTGTTTAGTTCTTTGGTGGAGGACAGGGGTTGTTGGAGATTGCAATTGCACTAGTGTTATCACGGAAGATGGGCACCATTTTGTAATGGATGTCATAGTCATTGAGTTGACTTTTCATCCATAATACATTGTACGACATCTGCTGCTGACTACATATTCGACTTCGGTGAGGACATATCACCGATTGTTGCTTCTTTGCACTCCAACACACGGTTTTCCTCCAAAAATTGGCGGGACCACGAGGTACTTTTTACATCCATGTTGCGACCGACATAATCGAATCGAGTAACCCTTGAGATCAAACCACGAGCATATTGGATAATATAGTCAAGGTTTGGGGTTCCTTCAGTACATGAGTATTCTTTTGGTTGCGATGAGGTGGGATTCTTTGGGATTGGGTGATATCTTGCTATTAGGCAGGTGAAAATTGTATATACGGTCTAGTAGCGGTTAGATACATCGGTGAGCCAACAATCCCTACGAAATGAGTTTGATTGGTGATTTGCCGGTGAGATCGGGTCCAAGGTTGTTAGGTGGGACCATTGGTGTCTTCAACGAGGCATAGTCAAATATCTCATATTTCTTCAAGAGATTTACGGTGTATTTCTCTTGGTGATGGATATACCTTTATCGGTTTGCACGATTTGTAGTCCAAGAAAGTAAGTAAGTTCCCCATCATGCTCATTTCAAACTTCTTTGTCATTAGTTTTTCAAGCTGTTTGCAAAGTTTGTAGTTTGTTGAGCCAAAGATGATATCATCAACATACACTTGGACTAGTATCACATCTGTTGGGTTCTATAGACAAGCGATTGTGTTGTCTATCTTTCCTCGACAAACTTGTTTTGTATCGGGAAGGTGAGAGTTTCATACCATGCCACAGGAGCTTGTTTAAGTCCATAAAGGGCTTTGTCAAGCTTCTGAGATATAGTCGAAATTCACTACTCTCAAAGCACGGAGGTTCTTGAACATACACATCTTCCTTGAGATCGCCATTTAAGAATGCACTTTTAACATCCATTTGGTAGACCACGAAGTTCATGTATGTTGCATATGCAAGGAAGATCTGATGGCTTCCATTCTTGCAACGGAGCAAATGTCTCATCATAGTCGATGCCTTCTTGTTGTTGTATCCTTTGGCTACAAGTCGGCTTTGTTTTTAATGACGATGCCGTTTTCATCGGTTTTGTTTACGAAAACCACTTCATTCCTATGACTACTACATCACGAGGACATTTGATCAAGGTCATGACCTTGTTTTATCAAGCTGTTGCAATTCTTCTTGCATGCTTTGAACCCGGCTTGGGTATTTTAGAGCTTTAGTGACACTTTTGGGTTCAATGTCGATAGGTAATCGACATATAGACATTCATTGGTGAAATTGCAGTTAGACTAGCGACCATGCTTCTAGTGAGCATGCCTCGGTGGGTTCACCAATGATGTTTACAAGCTCAATGTCACGAGATCTTGTCCACTTACTTTGTGGCACAGGATCGAGCTTGAAGATGTCCTTTGGGAGTTCGGATGTGAGTTCGGTGCAAGAGCCACATAATCATTTAGAACATCTGTAGAGATGTCTTGATCGAGTTGAGGATCATGAGTTCTGAGGTTCACGATCATTTGGATCATTGTTACTTATCCAGCGAGACGGTGATTTTCAATGAACTCATTGATGGTTGGTTGGGGTAGGTTGTGGGGTAAGACATAATATGAGATGTCGACATCGACTTGATATGAGGAATTGAGTTCGGTGTTGTACTCATCGGAGGATATCTTGATGAGTTATCAATTCCTATTTCCTCCAGAGGTGTTGGTGAACTGATGCTTTCGGTACTTTCATCAAAGGTGACATGAAAGGTTTCCTCAACTTGTTGTCTCCTTGTGTTAAAAACCACGAAGGCTTTGGAGATCGGTGAGTAGCCTAAAAGTATCCATCATCGACTTTTGCATCAAACTTGCCTAGATGATCCTTGTGGTTGTGAATGAACACGGGACATCCAAACACATGAAAATAGGCGATGTCGGAAGTCTACCTTTGAAGATCTCATATGGGGTTTTATTATGTCTTTTGACAATGATTGACTGTTTTGAGTGTAACAGGCGGTTTGGCCTTGATCCGAAATGTTTTGAGAGGGTGAGCCATTTAACATAGTTCTAGCGACCTCAATGAGAGTTATGTTTTCCTTCAGTGACCCATTTTGTTCGGGGTATAAGGAGATGAGAAATTTTGAGAATTCCTTTTCATCACGAAACTCTCAAGTTCTTGATTTGAACTTAGTGCCATTGTCGATTCGGTTGTTTAACGATAATGTCATTTTGGTTTTCAATCTTCACGATGAATGACATTATTGTATCAATTACTGACTCTTTTGGAGAGAAAGTATACCCAGTGTATCTTGAGAATTCATCAACAATGACAAGTGTATACTTCTCATCTTTGGATTGATCGGGGATGACGGTCCAAAGAGATCCATGTCGCGGAGGAGGTGGCGACTTTGATGGAGAAATTTTGTTTGGTTTTGAATGATGCTCTGTGATGTTTACCCTTTTCACGAGCGAGCATGGTTTGTCTTTGCAAAGACCGGTGATGGTAAGCCAAGGACCTTGTTTTGTTTTGCCAAGTTGTTGAGGTTTTGAAGTTTAAGTGTGAAAGTCTCTTATGCCACGACCAATTGATAGTTTAATTGGCTTTAGCAAAGAGACACGTTCCATCTTGGGAGAGAGTTGACATGTCAAGCACATAAACATCATCTCTCTAGGAGCTATCAACACAACTTCCTTGTTGGCATTAAAAATGGTACCTTGTTTATCATTGAATTGTACAATGAATTTTGCATCACATAGTTGGTGACAACGATGAGATTGTATTTGAGACCGTTGACATAGGCTATTCTAGAAAACTATTCCATTGCGGTTCTTGAACCATAACCTTGATGGGACATGATGAGTTATCACCAAATACTACCTTGGGCCTGGTTCCTTTACATACTTGTGCGAGATATTCCTTCACACAGTCCATGCTTGAGCATCCTTGTCTAGATGCCAAATAGGCTCCTGGCATGTCTCTGCACAAGTAGTAAACTGAATTAGTTTCTCTTGTGACCCACTTACTAGTGGGCTTGGATCTCAAGGTCTCTTTGAAATTTGCAATCGACTCATGGTCGATGGTTGTGTGCATGGTGCTACCACGGTTTTGCATTTAGAGGTGAGGATGACTCGGTGACTACGGGTTGTTTGGAATTTCTCCTTGCATGAATGATCTTGTCATGTTGGGATGTCTCATGAGTGGATTACGCATATATCACGGCATGTATTCATGAGACAATCATCCGATGATGATCATTAAACCAGCGTGAGGGCATAGAGGAAAGGTTTTGCTCTATTCTTTGTAGGCGATTTTGGAGGATGAAGCATCTTGATGACCAACTTTGGTATAGTTTGCTTGGTGACATCTTGTAGATGATCTGCGATCTGTGATCATCCTTTTGCGAATCATGCAAAAAGGATTCTATAGCATTGTCGATGGTATGGTGGTGTAATGACACACACTCGCACTTTTGTTTGTTTTGGAGGTTGACTTAGACTTTGAGGCCGGAGGAGGCGACTTTGTCTCCTTGATTGGTTCACGGACCTTTTCAATGGATTCCATTTTTCGATAAGCTTCCTCACAAGTTCGATCGATTCTTTGGATTTAGTCGACTTCGGTGGGGACAAAGGATGATGAAGTCTCGGCGGGAGTAGACTCTTGTTGGATTAGTTTTGCTTGTCTTTGTAGGATGGTTCTACCAAGTCGGACCTTTCTTTTGGTGAATGAGGATTGAATTGTAGTGGAGTAAGCTCGAGCTTGGGCGGCACCACGAAGAGGTTTCGGTGGTGGGCGGTGTGAGATTACGCTTGAGACTCGAGATGTGTTCGATCTGTTGGGCACATCGAAGTCAACATGCTCTTTAGAGCTTGACTTTCGAGCTCTAGAATCCTTCGAATCGAAGTTTGGAAGCTTACTCTCGGGATTAACTCGTTCAATCCATTCCTTTGGAATTGGAATCACCAACATACTTGTAATCATGCCACGGACACAAATGGCTTAGGAGGCGGTCTTTGTTGAGAGAGTCGGGAGATGATCTTCACTATGACTCTCTTCTTGCTCTTGGGGATCCCACGGCATCAAAGACCACAGGGTTCTTAGCAGTCCAACTATTAAGAATATCATTTGCCTTTTAAGTTCATCTTGAAGATTACGATTTCTTTTAACTAGTTCGGTGTTTTGAATTTGCAAAGTGACGACCTCAAGCTTAGCTTGTTTTAAAATAAGCAATTCATCCCTACACTTATTCAATTCAAAACTTAACTTGTTGTACTTAGAAAAAGATTGATCTTTCTCTTCTACAAACTTAAGGTCAACATTTAGATAATTCATATAAGGCGCCAATCGAGTCATCATCCATAGAAAGTAAAGTGTTTACCTTCTTCATTGTGATGTTGACCCATTCCCGTTCCTAGCATGATTCTTCCCAACGACTAGCTTGTCTTCTTACGAGAGAGCCATTAGAGCACCGACATGTACCATTTCATCATCCGATGAGATTGGCTCTTCATCGATCAAAGGTTTGACAACAAGGCCTTTGTTCTTACCACCGCATTGAACATTTTTGTTGTTTACGAGGGTGGCCTCAAGCAATGCAAGCTTAGCTTTTGCTTTATTATACTTAGCTTCATAATCAATGGTTTTGTTAAGATTAGATTTGTTTTGAACATTTTGATGAGGCGATAGATTTTTGGTTGAAATTTGCTAAAGCACGAAGGCGATTAGATCACGATGGTTTGTAAGAGGGTTGAAGTTGTTTTTGAAAACGTCTTTTGCAAAATGGCCTCTTTATGACACTTATAGCATTCGGTGTCTTGATTTGCTTTAGCAGTTGAAAACCTTTGTTTCATTTTATAAACCTTCGAGAGTTAGCGAGTGCCCTTTCTAAAATTGACATTCGGTCATTTAGGTACTCCTCACTTGATCTCTCATCGGGCTCATCATCGAGTTTTCTTGGAAATCTTGAACTATATTGTTAGAAAAGCGATTGATATTGGTGATGAGGTAGTGGTCGGGGACTTCTTGACTTCACGAGACTTCTTTAAGTCGGGTATCGTGCATTGATGAGGTTTTCCTCGTAGACAAATTTCCATAAATTTGGGAAGCTCAAGATTTTGGATATGATTAGCATTCACGAGTCCACGAGAGAAATTCAACCACTTCTCGGGAGGCTGCTTACAAAACCAACATTGATTTCATGCTTAGACAACTTAACACCATCATTTGAAAGTTCATTTAAAGAGTTTTGTATCGGTGTAAGTTTGAGAGAGATTTTCGAGTCCTTAGCCACGAAGGTGTTATACTCAAGTTTCGGGTCCATTATCCTATTTTCCTTGGTATCGGATGGTCCTTCATGACTATGAACTAAGTCATCCTGTGTTTGCTTAGCATTACTACGACTTATAACGAGACTCCATAATATCGTCGGAAGACAAGATATTATGATACTTTTGAGTCTTTGGTCTGGTTGACCACTCTCCTTTCATCACAGGTCCACCGAGCTTGAGTTTGGGCAACCCTTGACGATCTTTGGGACAAATGGACCTTCATTTATACACTTGATATAATAAGGTTCCATCCCAATCAAATAGCAAAGCATTCGCTTTTCCATTTGTTGAATTTGCCAACTTCAAGTCTAGGGCAACAAATGAATAAGCTCCACCCTTTTATCGACTAGTTGGGGTACATCAATTTCGACCATTTAGGATCCTAATTTAAAAACTTTTAGAGTGGCCTAAAAGCAGTTTTATAATTAGCCCTGGCTCGATACCACTTGTTGTTCCCGTTCACTATCGTTTAAAACGGTTTAAGTTTATAAAACAAGTTAAAAGTGAACTATGACCTTGAAATTAACATAAAGAAAACACACTAAGTAATTTTCAACATCATATTCTTATTAGAAATAAATCAACAAAGAATCGTTACCCAAGTACTTGCGAATAGTACTTGGGATTGAAATAACAAAGTTGGGTGATTCCTCTCTAAGCTCGGGCTAAGTCCGAGCACAACTCTTAGAGCTCACTGAGCTATCTCGGGAACTAAGTTGTATTTGGAGGAGTGAAAAGATGGCTTGCGTGTATGTGTGTTTTACAATTCACAAGCTTAACCTTTTCACTCCATCTCTTATGTTATTTATACATGTATGATATTTGACTCTTTCCTAAGTGACAAGCCCGACATCATCTGAAGACAAAATCTTGATGTATTTTGTCTGCATTTACAAAGACTATTCTAGGTAAGAGACAAGACTACTTTCCTAAGTTCGGTGATGACAGGCACGATCTTTGCCATTCGGGAAAGTTGACTTTGGTTGATAAGGACTTCGTCTTATCGATTCAACCTTTCCGCCTTGTCCCGCTCTTTCTTGGTCTTTACATCCTTGATCTTCTACTTGAGTTTGTCTTGATGTAAGAAGTTGGAGAGGAATCTTAGGGATTCGGTGAGTTATTGTCATCACTCACCGAATCCATCATCTTCTTCTTGACTCGATCTTCACCCTTTAAGTTCCGCCTTCTTGGTGGAGAGACTTCTTCAGCCTCTTCGGGTATCACGAAGGCGACTCACCGAGAGACTATGCACTCGATGACTGTTTGTGTTAGCGGATTGAATACTTGGGCTATTTTCTATTCAAATCCTAGATTAAGGGTTTGGGTATTCTTGAACCCAACGGTAGGATAAGACATGGGATATATAAATGGTGTAAAATAAAAATCAAGCGGGTAGTCTAAATCTATAACCAAGTCATCACCACTTCACCGTCAGCCCAAGTTCAAGCTTTGAAGTCAAGAAACCGGATCATGAAATACTAGGTAGATGTGTCATTAGAGGATGTCATGATGGGCATACTACCTCTTCTCCAATAGTTGGCTCGCTAACCAACTTCAATCTTCGAATTTGACCGAGGTGGCTCCTCGATACTAAATCTATATAAAGCTCATAACATAGTGCTTATAACATTGCACTTTACAATAACTAAATAACATAACAACATTTTTTTTTCAACATAACAATAACAACTAAACATAATATCCCCCCACTTGAGATGAACAACGGGAATTCGGGGGATCTTCAATGATCTTTAAGAATATGTCAACGACGAAAGCGTGATTTCCGAACCTTTCCACTTGAACCTTGAACTTAGGCAAATGATGACTTCCCAATCACAAATAAAGACTACAGGGTAGGTTAAGGTGTATAGGTGTATCGAAACAATATATTGGGTTAACAAAATGAAAGGAATGGCTCAGATGGGTGTATCTAGGGGTATCTTGCACTAAAGGAGAGTACAACAAAAGGGTTTCACATGGGGGTCGAGAAGTCGAAGTGACTAATCGATAGACACACAATAGTAGGCTATTTGGGTGATAATCCTATAATATTACCTTCTTAAACTGAAAGGTCCAAATACATCGAGCTAACTCAACATACCTCGTCTATGGTCTCAAAATGATGCAAAGGCTAAGTTCTAAAGTTTACAAGCTACCAGCACACTCATAATTTGGTGGATTTGGGGTAAAATATTGGAAATGGATAAGGCTAATCTCACCATATAATATCAAGGGTTGTATGTGCTCGCTAAGGTCTAATCTAGTTAGGTTAAGAAAAACATGTCGAATTTTAAAAATGGCATAATTTTCAAAATAAACTAGAAAAACGAGGGCAAAATAAAGTTCAAGAGATAATTCTACTCCCGTCCCCCACTTGAATTGTACAAAGTCCCTTTTGTACTAAGTGTTAAATAAAGGTGAAGAGAAAGTAGAACTAGGCGAGAACTTCCCCGAAATTCGCTCCAAAAGAAAGAGGCCTACGAAAAGAGGCGTGCCTTGTGTAATCATCCATGAGCAAACTTCAATCCACGAAATCACACTACCGACAAGCATAATTCTAAAAAGAAAAATGAAAATAAAAACAAACCTAACTCACTTTCGTAGGAATCACGGTTGCATTTAGCATATGCAATAAGCCTTTTAAACCACTTGGTGTCCCAAGTGGACCGTGAAAGTCTCGTGAGGGTTTCTGAGAACACACCCACAAAGTTCATTTAAAATACTAATACAAGGTTATTGTGTTTAAAATGAAAGAAGTAAAAGCAGGAGGAAAGTTACGTCGTAACTCTTTAAAGGAGTTACGCCAGTAACTAGGCAAAACTCTTGCATACGCTATAAGAGTGTAGCTACGACGTAACCATCGAGATGGTGTTATGCGTGGTGGTAATGCATCCGAAATTGCCGCAAGGGGTTGGTTACGGTGTAACCACTAAGATGAGTTCTGTTGTAACTATGGTCGGATCGACAGAAGTCATGCCGCTGACAATCACTCAAGTTTCACGCAAAAATGGTTAAAACACAAAACCCAATGAAATGGAAATAAAACAAAAGAAATGGATAATTCGGTTGTCTCCTGAAGAGCACTTTTCTTTATTTATGAGTCTTTAAGTTAGACTCGAAGCGAGGGGCTAAGTCTTGATTTGTTAAATCGTAGATGTGGCAATCTCCACGCTGAATCTAGGTGATCAGATTCTCATCCCGTTTGTAATCATCGCCTAATTCTAAACATCCCGAGTAGAAACTCTTGATTTTCTGGTAAGGCTGGTCAATACCTTTTGCCTTGTCTTCGTCACTGATATCGAGTAATGGTTGGGCATGGCTCAACTGCCTCTTGGTCCAATTTTTAAAATTCTTAATGGTTCTCGATTTTGAAGATTGTTTTATCATCGTTTATCTTTAACCATACTAACCCATCTTTTTCATTTTTTTCAAGCCCACGCGGTTCACGAAAAGGTTTTCCTAAAATTACCCCTGTTAAACCATCTTCCACAAACTCGCTCACTTCGTCCAAAACCATAAAGTCCACCAAGAATGAATGAGTCCCAACGAAGACACGAATGTTAGTTGCAAACCCAAGAAAGTTATTCCCCTTATATTCTAATTCTTTCTTCATAACTCGGTTGTAGCATTCTTTTAACATAATGTTAACTGGGGAAGTTGTGTCAATAATTGGATGGAAGTCGATATACCCGATTTTGCATGAGATCTTTAGATAATAAGGGTTCCTATGATGTATGCGGGTTCCCACCTCATAAAATCTAGGTTCATCGGTTTTTAGAAAGTTTCTGAGAGTTGTCTTGCCAATGGGCCATTTTGACATCACTTGAGAAGTCATCGATCTTGATTCCTAAATTATCCTCTTCCTCGAAATTAACAAAAACATCAAAATCTTTCCTGAATCTATCTCACTAGGGATCAGGGGTCACTAAGAAATTCTTCTAGGCGTCACCAAAATTGCCTCTTGGGTCAACCGCACATACCTTTTGAGGAATAGACAAGAGTTCATTAGGTCGAGCGTAGCAATCTCTCCATTAGCTTCAAGAGTTAGTTTTCGGCAAAGACATCCACCTTTGTATGGGCGTGTAAGCATAGGTCTACCTAAAATGACGGTATTATGTTGTCTTCCGGATATCGAGAATCACAAAATTTCTTGGGAAAAGGAATTTCTTTATCTTTACCAACACATTTTCAACGATGCCTAACGGTGACTGCATGGATCGATCGGCCATTTCAATTTTCATCTTGGCTGGCTTAAGATCACCAATACCCATACGTAGGAACATCGAACGAGGCATTATGCTTATGCTCGCTCCAAGATCAACTAGGGCATTACACATATTAAGACTCCCGATCAAGCAAGGGAGAGTGAAACAACCTGGATCTGTTTCTTTCTGTGGCAGCTCGTTTCTCAAAACCGCTGAACATCTTTCGTTGAGTTGAATTGTCTCATCATTGCTTAATTCCTGTAGAATATCATCATGATAGTTTTAATGTAATTAGTAATAGGGGAGTTTACCGGTAAAGCTTGGTCCAAAAGTGATAGTCTCTCCATGCTGGTTTGTTGCTTAACTTTTTCCGAAAAGGTCATCGGTTCTTCAAGGATTGTTTCCACCGTGTTGACAACTTCCTCTTCCCAAGCGCTAGGTGATACGTGATGGCTTGTGAACATGAGGTAACACTCTTCTCAATCCCTTAATCCGATCTTCATGAATTTTGAGAGAAGAGCGTATTTTCCACGAATGCCTTCATCATCTTTTCAATTCTCTCATCTCGCTTCCTTAATTCCTTGATGTGGTCAAGAATCTTCTTTTCAAGATTGTTCCCGGTTTTGGTCCCAAATACGCTCTTAACCTTCTCAATCCTACACGCTTCAGCTTCATTTGCACTTTCCAGCCTTCTTTTTTCGAAAATTTCCCTATAATTGTATTCTTGATTTGTCAATGTCTTCATTACCTTATGATCAAAATTGTATTTTGGTCCGTACCTTGTATCCATATGTTATTTGTAGCAATGTTCAGAAATCCTTTGAATACATTCCAAGGCTTGGTCAGGGGTCATGCTAGGAATAGGTCTAGGAGAATCGAGTAGTTCCGTGTTAGCGCATTAATTCCCCAGTAGAAGACGTATACGATTTGATGTTTGTTCAAATCATGAGTGGGACATCGATAAAGTAGGTCATTAAACCTTTCCCATTCCTGATAAAGTGTTTCTTCTCCTACTTGAACGAATTGATAGATCTTACCAAAAAGTTTGGCCATTTTTTAAGGAGGGCAAAATTTTTGGACGAATTCTTTTCTTAATTTATCTCATGCTCCTTTACATTCGTTGGGGAGTTTATTGTACCATATTTTCGCGGTTCCAGTAAGAGTCATAGGAAAAATTCTTGCGGTAACTGAATAGCTCGGGATGCCATAGACGCTGAAAAGGGAGGATAAATAGAGTACCTCTTCTACATGATTCTGAACATCCTCATCTTCATCACCTGAAAACATAAGTTCGTGTAACTCTCGAATAAATTGGTCTGGAACAGAGTATTTTTTAGTACAAGAATCTTGTGTGAAGGTTCGTTGGCAATTCTCATTTAGTCGCTCCAAGTACAGCTCCATGGTTAACTCATCGATATTATTTTCATGAATGACCTCCGGTTCTGTGTCAGATTGGTCTGATTCGTAAAATGAAAAGATGTTATGAATAGGAACCGGAGAGTAAACTTTATTGGGTTAATCACCAATTGACCCATATCAAACCCACTATGACCCGGTCAACGAAAGTCAACCAACGAAAGTCAGACTTTAAAAGTCAACATAGTTATGCTGTAACTGTCATATCCTTGAACCGACACAATGCTTCACTTGTATCTTTTCAATATGTATATATAGATAGTTTTATGTATGAACAGATTGGAAGACAGATTTATATAAAACTTTTATTTCAAGTAAAGATCAAATCCCATATCTTGTATTTGGTATATTTTTTATTAAAGATCCATAAAAACGGGCCAACAATTGGTATCAAAGCCAAAATCATCATATACCAAGGTTTTTCAAACTCAGTTCTTGAATCAACACCATCAGAAAAGACCCGAATATTTTTTTTGCAAAAAAAAAAACATTTGAACCATCAATAAACACAAATCAGTTTTATTGTGATATTTCATCAAAGAAAAACACAACCTTTCGTCGCCAAGGCACCAATCACAGAGTGATTATCGTTACCGGCATCAAAAGGGGTTTTCTTTTCATCATTTTTGCAAACCAGTCAAGTCAAATTCAAGAACAAAAGAAGAAAGAAAAACCAATATACCAAGGCCATCAAAGGGCAGAATTAACGATTCACAATTTAGAACAAACACACCTGTTCATATAAGGAATCGAGCCCAGAAAGATCAATTGAGTCACAATTGACTCAATTACATACTCCAATCATCAAATCTTTCACGGATAGAAAAACCCCAAATCATCCGAAACCCTAGGTTTCAATTGGAGGGCTATAAGTGCTTGCGAAGAACACATAACACCGGAGAAAAAGAAGAGACGATCAACAAGCCATTTACAGGCGGTCAACATCAGATATTGGAGAAGAAGAAGGGAAGAATCCCAGAAGGAAGAGACGCTTTCAGTCTCAGTCTCTCAAAAAGAGACGTTTTTTTTGTTTTTATCTCTAATAAAGGGATAACCAGAAACATAAGAAGAGCGTACCTTTTTTTTTATCTCACAAAAGAGATACGTAGCAATACATATTAAAAGGAGGAGGCGCATCATTGTTTAGGGCAACACAAGAGGATTATTTATTAGGGAATCGGGTTAGACCATCAACCCCTCCAGGTTTCAAATTTGCAAAAGCCACCCTTTCAACTTTTATTTTTATATAGTAGTATATATTAATTTTGATAGATATTGCCTTTTTTTATTAAGTTATTTCATTTAAAGTTAATATCTTGTCAAAATTTTAGAAATATAATAACCTAGTATCATACTGCTTATTATATTGATTAAGGATAGTTTTGGATTTAAAAACTGGTCCCGTAAAGTTTTTTTTTATAACCTATAAGGCAAAATACAAAAAACTCGCTAGATATAGAAATTTCGACACACCTAGTGTTAAAAAGTTTTTCTGTCAATATATTTAAAATATGACGAAAGGAAGTGGAAATAAGGAACCTAGTACTAATTTTACAAATAGTACACCCCAATTTCAATGCTCAATCCTAAAGCCCGAATTACTCATTATGGGCAATTCGCATGAAAATCATTCTCAAAGCAAATAACTTATGGAAACAATAGAGCCGGTAGTCGACTCGACCCAATAAGACAAAAGAGAAAACCACTATTGCTTTCCTTTATCAAGCCTTACCCGAGGAACAATTACTTCAAATAACAAAGCACAAAACCGTGAAGGACATTTGGAATACTTTGAAAACTAGACACGTTGGCGAAGACAGAGTTCAACAACTAAGACTACAAACACTCAAATATGATTTTGAGATGTTACAAATAAAGGAAGATGAGACAATTGATACCTTTTCTACAAAACTAACAACACTCGTAAACAAAGCCGCTAGTCTAGGACACACCATAGAAGATGAAACCTTAGTACGGAAACTATTAAATGTTGTACCCGATAGGTATCTACAAATAGTTGCATCAATAGAGCAATACTCCGACCTAAGTGAAATGACGATGGAAGAAGCAATTGGGAGACTCAAGACGTACGAGGAAAGAATAAAGTTTAAGAAGAATAAGGACAATAACGATCAATATAAGTTATTGTTTACACGTCACAACGATAACATTACTCACGGAAGACACTGTGAAAAATGTGGACATGATTTGTTGCAAGGCCAAGAAAATAATTTCAAGGAAAAATCAAACAGCAACTCAAATAAATTTACTCATGATAAGAGTAAGGTGATGTGTTTTAAATGCAAGGAGTATGGGCATTTTGCAAACAAATGCCCATCAAAGAAAAAGAAGAATCTAATCTCATTGAAGAAGACTTAGAACCAACATTGCTTATGGCAACTGTTGAAGAAGAACCAAGAAAATATGATCAACCCGGAATTAAGGAAGATCACAAACAATGAAGGTGGAAATAACCAGAAGAACATGATCAACCTGGACTTAAGGAAGATCACAACGAAAAAGGTGGAAATAACCAGAAGAACATGATCAACCTGGACTTAAGGAAGATCACAAAGGTGGAAATAACCAGATCAACATGGACATAATGAAGATCACATAAGAAAAAAGTGGAAATAACCAGATCAACATGGACATAATGAAGATCACAGAAGAAAAAGGTGGAAATAACCGAAGGAAAATTGATCTACCTGTATATAAGGATGATCACAAGCACTACAAGAAATTAAAAGCTCAGATGGTGGATTTAACCAGAAGATGAATCAAGAAGACTTAAAGACCTACGTCACAACGATTGTGATTAAGGGGGAGAATATTGGGTTAATCACCAATCGACCCATATCAAACCCACTATGACCCGGTCAACGAAAGTCAACCAACGAAAGTCAGACTTTAAAAGTGAACATAGTTATGCTGTAACTGTCATATCCTTGAACCGACACAATGCTTCACTTGTACCTTTTCAATATGTATATATAGATAGTTTTATGTATGAACAGATTGGATGACAGATTTATATAAAACTTTTATTTCAAGTAAAGATCAAATCCCATATCTTGTATTTGGTATATTTTTTATTAAAGATCCATAAGAACGGGCCAACAAACTTTCCTTGTCCGAAATTGTTTTTCCGGATCATCGAATGGGGTGGCCAGAAGAGGCCTCGAGCTTTTAGTCTTGTATCTTGACATCTAAGAGAAGAAAGAAAGTTAAAAATAGACTTAATGAAAAAAAAATCCTAAAATAGCTCCCGGGCAACGGCGCCAAAAACTTGATGCAGGTTTTACTGACCAGGTTTTAATATTTATAATATCTCGTTATACCTATGGTCTACCCTAATGCACTAACGAGAAGTGTACCCGGTCGTGTGTAGTGTAGTATTCGGTAAAACCGAGGTCCTCCCAAGAGCTATGTGTGTTGGATTATTACTAAGTCTAAGTGTCACAGGTTTTAATATGATTTTGATAAGAAATTAATTAATTAACTACTAAAGCATGTAAAAGCAAATAAAAGGCAAAGGTTTAATCAATAGAGGAGAATGGTGCTAACCTAGTTAATCATCCTAGTTAGTAATGTCTCGTCTAATTACTTTCAATTACTTGGTGGGGTCAAAGTCGAGAGGGCGACATTTGGTCAATTCGCCCTAACCTATCGGCAAAGATGCCACCACCGGAGAAGTCGGTGTCCCTCATAAGTCCGATTGTTCTTGGTCCCTAGCGAGTCATTAAACCGCTACATGCTAGACTTATAATAGTGAGTGCCGGGCGTTAGCAACAAACACTCACCCCTAATTCTTAAGTTCATCCAAAGGTAGGTGATCGGTTGGTCAAATCGCACAAGTAGAAAGGGTCGTCGGTTGGTCATATCTTACCCTTCCTGCCCCGATCTACTCACTTAGGGTCAGGTTGGTCATATCTCCTAAGCAACTAGCCTCTACCGCCATTCAAAACTACCAAAACAAGGGTAGCTACCAATAAACTATGCATGCGTACACTTAGAAATAATTATACGAAGTAATGTAAACGTAAACAAAACAATTAAGGAATCATAACTAGGCCAACACCAAGAGGTGCTTAGCGCTCATATTAACCATACAATTCCATTCAATATTCAATGTTACTGAAATACATGAATCGAAAGTAAAGAAAAGATAAAATGCTAATGCTTATCGTAGGGAGTAATTTCTCCTGGAGCGACTCAGTAGGCTCCTCTAGACTTGCCTTTGGCTTCTTCCCATGTTCTTTGGTTGTGGTATGTGAAATGGGATGCATTGAAATGCTGGAAATCGTGAGGTATTTATAGGCCAGATCTGGGTTACGGCGTAACTAATAGAATAGTTACGCCGTAATCTTCTATTTCTTCGTAATTTGCACTAGATCTGCTGGTTACGGCGTAACCTAAGAAGTAGTTACGTCGTATCTTCAATATTTCTTAGTTACGCCGGAGTTTATTCAATAGTTACGGCGTAGTTATCAGCGACGTGGAACCTCATTTGGCCTAATATAGTTACGTCGTAATCTTTTGGGAGAGTTACGCCGTAAACCTCTGATGAGTTGCCTTTCTGAGTCACGCTTTAGTTACGGCCTAATATGAGAGATGAGTTACGCCGTAACTCCTTCAAAGTGAGCATACTCTGATAAATCTTTGATAATTCTCCAATTCTGCGTCTCTTTAGCTCCAATGCTCGTAATTAACCTGAAAGTGGAAAACAATGGAAAACAAGCGTAAATCCATATAAATGATATAAATTACAAGCATTATCGGGGGAAATTGACACTTAATATTCAGGATAATTTGATGTTATCACAAGCCTTCAACGTGTTGACAATGATAACAATCTTTTTCATAACTCAGAAGAGGTGGTGGTAGAAATTGAGTGGCTTGAGGTGGAAGATCAAGTGAAGAGGGTTGAAGATTCTCAAAGGAATGAGGGATTGCGGAGGCACATTCGATGATGGCTCAAAGGATGGTGGTGGAGGTAGAGAGGTGTCAATTTCCATGTGGTCGGGTGGTTGACTTTGATGATTCCTCATAATCCAAAATGGGCCATTTGAGGTAAATGGAGAAAAGAATGCCGGTGCAAGTGTTGATTCAACACCTTGGTTTTGTTGTTGCATAATCTTCTTTATTGAAGAGAATGTCGGCAATGGTGGAGGATGGGATGGCCTAGGAGGCAAGTCCTCCAAGTTGTAGAGATGTGGAGATGAATGTGGAGTGGTAAATGATATGGCTCTAGGCACCAAAGGTGATGGTTGGGTGGAAATGGATGTGTTTGGTTTAGAAGGAATTGTGGTGTTTGGCGATGATATTTTTTTGGGGACAATCCTTTTGGGGACTGGTTTGATTGGTTGAGTTGATGGAGGAGAAATCCTAGCGTTTGTGGATTTAACGGGAGATGATTCGATTAAAGAAATTTCGTGAATAATACGAGCAAGTTTCTTGGGTGGTCCTTTGGTGGATGAATTACCACTAGGGGCTTTTCTCATGATAAAATGACAAAGATTTAGTGAGATAGAAGCTTCTAGTTGCTGAGATTTAAGTTTTAGATGGTGACTAAGAAGTCCTAATAAGATGGTTTATAAAGAGAAGGATTTGGCAAGTGCATTCAAGACTTAAGCCGCTAACATCCTTTGAAATGTGATGATTTGCATGCACAAGAGTCAACTTTAGAGTTGCACTAATCAAGGAGGTTAATTAAGACAAGATGGAGTGTTCAAGTTAGCAAGGAGAGCTTGAAATGATTGTTCTAGCTAGAGTTTAGCTGAAACTGTCACCCGAATCCCACGGTTCCCTCCATTGAGGGATCCGTCTAGGCTAATCCTAGGGATTCGGCTCTCAGCAGCCAAGAAAAGAGAAAAATGATGTTTGTAAGGTCTAATACCTATACATCTTGAGTGTCTCAGTCTTCTTAAGTGTCTTAAATGAAATGTGACTTAAATGATCAAGGGTAATGAGTGATGGTAGCTAATGATTGCCTTTTATGGAAGAAAATGGGATTTTATGAGCACCAATGGGTGATCAAGGATGACACTAGGAGATTTGAGAGTGTCAAGTGGTGTTAAATTACCTTAGAGATCAGATGTCAACTTGGGAAAAAATTTCTTAAAAATTATAACAATTGAGAAACTAGTTTTTTACCCATTTTGAGGTAGGAATGACCAAAAGCAATTTGTAAAATTGAGAATTATAAAATTAGATGTGTTGACATTTGAGAAATAATGTGTGAGTATAGGAGCGGAAGGATGATCTATTTTGGTGAAATGATAAATCAAAAAGCACCTTGAGTGTGATCCTAAATGAGCTATGAGTGAGTGTGAGAGTTACTGAGCTTGAGAAAGACTTAAAGTGGTCCTAAGGCATTATGTTTAGCTAGTGTGGGTGGTATAGTGGGCTGGTTTGATGTGTGAAAGTCTTCATTACATTTCTGTTTTCCTGGATCCTACGGTTCCCTAAGTGGAGGGATCCTTCTAGTGCAAAGTGAGGGATCCGTCTTCTGCTAAAAAGGTACCTTCACAGAAGGTATGCAAAATTTGCATAAGGTATCGAATTTCAAAGGCAGTGCTTTCTAAGGAATTTGAACCACTATATAAGCGAGAAATAAAATGTTAAATGTTTTATTTCATGAGAAAGATCACATTACAATGATAAAATATGAAATCTAAGGATTGAGCCTATTTGAAAAGGAAACTAAGTTTCTTGAGCGTTTTCGTTAGATGGATCGTCAAATGGATGGTGAGTATTTGCCGATTCAGGGATGAAAAAAGACTTGAGGTAAGTTGTGTTTAGAGGTTACATCATCTTATTCACGAGTATGTACAACGGACTTTGAAATTGAGGGTGGAAGTACATGATATTGGTCTTGCGAATAAATAGGCGAGATTGTATGGTTGTTGAGTTAGCAAACAATACATTATGTGAGCACAACAAGCGGGAAGGATTTCTCGATTTCCCCTAAGACTCCAAACATTTTCACGTAGGATGACTGCGAGAGGTTTTAACTCATCTCGGATATCACGTGTATAGATTATGTTTGGATCAGAGTAATAGGGTCGTGGTTTGCATAACATGCGAGTTAATTCTTGAGGGCAAGGTATGTGGGAGCAATATGGACTATTTTCTTCACGATGGTTGAAGAGAGAATCAAGAGACCAATCTTTAGTGAAGGCACATTGTCCATGATTTGGAATTCGGAGAATGTGAGCAAATTGTCCAAGAGTTAAGACAAACTTTTGGTTTTTGATCCAAAACCAAAGAGATAGAGATCGATCCTCGTTATGAACGAGTTCAACTTGACGGAAGAATTCCAATACAAACCATGGACAGATTTTCTCGTTAATTCCGAGAAGGCCTTCTAGTCCTATGGTTCCAAAAGAGGTATTGATACATTCTTCGTATAGTAGAGGTGTGTCGACAATACGTCCTTTATGGAAGTGACGAGTTTCGAGATTATTGAACCTACGGACATGATTGCCAGGTGTGTTGGGCTCAAGAGAGATATTAGGAATGTAGACATAGGTGAGTTGAAAGTCGAATTGATACTCATGAGACATGACGAGACCTATGGAAGTAAGAAGTTAATATGATGAGACGCATTAAGGCAAAAGGATGATCACCTAACGTTTTTACTAGAGTTATATTAACAATGACAATTAACTTACTTAGTACTTAACATTCTAGTGGGATTTTTCTATTTATGATGAAAAAGTTTTTATGTTGCATGAGAACCTGTTTCCCAGTTCCACGGTTCTCATGGTTCCCTTCCAAGAGGGATCCGGCTAGTTACACTATAGGGATCCATGGATCTGTAGAGACAGAAAAGTGATCTTGACGAAGAATAGATTTTTGTGTCTTTTAAGTTTATAAAAAGAAGTGTATTTTAGCCAATATTTACTTAGTTAAGCATGCATTGTAGGTTTCTAAGGTATCTCAAGACCAAATGTACGAAAGACAAAAAATAAAAGAAATGACAAACACAATATGAAAAATAAACTAGATAAACTAAAACATTAGTAATATTTCATTTCAATGCTAAGAACGATACAAAGGATTGGATATATAACACCAATGTAGATTAACAACACAAAGTACATGTCTCTATGAGAAAACTTGATCATGCGGTACACGAGAGCGATTTTTGTCAAGACGATGATCAGAAAAGCGATGTAAACAATGATGATGAAGTTCTTCCTTGGTTTTGATTTGAGATGAGATGAGATGAGAAGGAAGATGAAGTTTGAATGAGAGGTAAATTTTTGAAAGTGGAGGATTTGAAAAATGAGGGTTTGGTGGAGGTGACGACCAGAGGAAGGTTTTATGGGGAAGGAGGAATTTTTGAGATTTGTGTTTTATTTTATTATTAGAAAGATTTGATTTTTGGATTAAGTAAAAATAAAACACATGTTTATAAACCTAGACTATAGACGGAAAAAGTAACACATATGCAAGAAAAGTTTCCTAACGAAGCTACGTGTAATACATGAGTATGTGAAAATATAATCATATAAATTCTTATGCAAGCATACTTATTCTAAGCTTAATGTTAAAATAAAGAATTAGAAAGTCATACCTCTAATGTAATTATGAGTGTCTTCTACTTTTGACAAAAGAATGTCAATAGACAACTCCAGTTTCTTTGTGATCTAGTTGATAATTAAGATACCTTCTTAGGAGAGGTAATCTAGTTATCAAGGAATTCCTATTGCTTGACAAACATGAGCTTTAACTAAGCAAAATGACAAGAAAGGTTAGTGCATTTTAGTAAGATAAAATAAGAAATAAAAGGTATAATGTTGTCATCTAATCAACATCCTACAAAAGTGTTTTTAAGACATAATGTTTATTTTTGTAAAAGACCTTCTTTGTAGTTTTCAATTATACACGGATCGTGTCAAGTTTTTAAGGTACAATATACTTTAAAAACTTGGTAACAACTTCGGTACCAATTGTGGAAAACTAGAAGGGGTGAATAGTTTTGCTAATTAAAACTTGGTTTTAAACTATTTAGATCGACTTATGTCAATCTATTGAAACGTGTGTGTTGGACGTTGATAGATAAGCATATGAATAAATAAGACTAAGATAAAGAGTAAGAAGCACAAAACCACAACGTGAGTATTTATAGTGGTTCGGCTAAAAGGACACCTTCCTTGCCCTACTCCACTCCCCGAGTCACCTACTCGAGAGTTCGTAATCACTACACAACACAAACTTCTTGTGGCGGAGAAGCCTTCACAACGTCGCCTACTCTTTATCCAGTATAAGGCTAGACACCGGGTTCTTCCACGAGGTAGAACCAAACCTGTCACAACGTCGCCTACACTTTATCCGGTACAAGGCTAGATACCGAGTTCCATTAGAAAGGAGGAACTACTACCCAACACTACACAAATCCTATCTCAAAGGAGATCTACTCCTTATGACAACATCAACAAGGATATCAATATCCTTTGACCCCATACAACTCTATCTTGTATATTGACACACCATATCGAATGTACACCTTAGGCACCTTTCACTAATGCCATTGACTCGACTCCTAGGCACCCTTCACTAATGTATTTGACTTGACTTCTAGGAACCCTTCACTAATTCCTTCAACACAGACTCTCGGCACCCTTCACTAATGCCTTTGACACGGATCTGTGGCACCTTTCACTAATGCCTTCAATATGACTCTTCAACACTTTTTCACTAATGTCTTCGTCTTGACCCTTTAGACATCTTTCACCAATGTCTTCAACACTACACTTCTAATGAGAAAGAAAAGAACTATCAACAAGATACCATTAATAGTCTTGATGATGACGAAGCTAGGCAACCCATGGACTTGAGCTTGCTCGACTTCAAGAGGTGGTGATATCGCCTTTAAGAGGAACCTAGAGAATAACACAAAAAACAAATACAAACTACATAGAAAGATCCTTTGGACCTGAGGTTAGAGAGTTTACAATACTAGGTGAAAGTATGTGTAGGAGTGGCAACTTATAATGAAGAAATGGCTCACTATTTATAGAAGAAAACATGCTACTGTTCCACGGATCTCACGGATCCCTTACTTGAGGGATCCGTCTAGTGTAAACTGGGGGAACCGTGGGACGCTCCTCTTTGCCTATGGGTTATGGGTCATGGATCCTAGACTTTGGACCATCGGTATCCAAGTAGATACAATGTATCTAGAAGATGCAATGCATCTAGTCCATGGGTTATGGGTTAGCTCCATGGGTCATGAATATTACCCATTATGACTTATGCGTGATGTCATGCAATGGGTCATGGGTTATGCTCCATGGGTATGGGTCATGGACTTTGGGTTTTACCCAACTACATTCAATGTATTAAGTCAATGGGTTAAATACTTAATCTTCTACCCATTCTATTACATACTAAGTATGTATATATCTACTCAATATGTAAACACTAGTTGTTGTACATATGCATTACTAAATCATGAAAGCACTATTACTTGTTTAGTGTTTTATGTGAAAACTTAAGTGTGTTAGTAAACTATTGGCTCAAACTAATTACGTGTTTTATTTGTTTTGTTAAAATAGTTTTACGTTTGTTATCGACAAAATATTAGAAAATCGTAAAATATAAATAAACGTTTTTACGGCTTATTTGTATTAACAAAGTCGATCTATATAGTTTAAAACGAAGTTTTAATCGGTAAAACTATTCAACCCCCCTTCTGGTTTTCACAATTAGTACTAGAGCTTCGTTACCAAGTTTAATAGAGTATATTGTACTTTAAAAACTTGATACGATCCGTGTATGTTTGAAAACTACAAAGAATGAAACTTTCTAAAAACAACTACTATGCTTTAAGAACACTCTTGCTGGATGTTGATTGGATGACAACATCAATTTTTCTACATCTTATTTTGTATTACAAAATGCACTAACCTTTCTTGTCATTTTGTTTAGTTAAACCCATATTAAGCAAGCCATCAGGATTCCTTGGTAATAAGATAACCTTTTCAAAAAGGGTGTCTAAACATACTACCAACTAGATCTCGAAGAAACCGAAGTTGTTCATTGATACTTTTTGTCAAAAGAAAGGGACACTCAAAATTGCATTAAAAGGTATGATTTTCATAAAATTAATCTCTAAGTAACATTATTTAATAACGAGTATGTTTGCATATCACTAAATAGAAACTTATATGGTTATAATTATTTTTCATTTATTTAATATCCGATATATGTTTTGTGATATACGTGGCTTCATTAGAAAACCTTTGTGCATACGTGTTCTCATCCGACTAAACCTAGGTTTATTATTATGTGTTGTTTTAACCTAATTCCTAAAAATCAAATCCTTCTAAATACTAATAAAACAAAACAAAAATCTCAAAAATTCCTCCTTCCCCATAAATCTCCTCCGATCGTCCATTATCACCAACAAACTCCATTTTTTCAAATCTTCCATTTTCAAATTAACTCACATTCAAACTTCATCTTCTTCATTATCTCACTTTGAAATCTAAACCAAGAAAGATCTCTATCACCATGGTTTACATTGCCCTCGTGCTCATCCTCATATCACTCATCACTCTCGTGTATCCCATGATCAAGGTTTCTCATGGAGACATGTACTTTGTTTTGTTGATATACATTTGTATCATTTATCCGATCCTTTGTATTGCTCTAAGCATTGAAATGAAATACAATTAATGTCGTAGTTTATCTCGTTTATTTCTCATAGTGTGTTTGTCATATTGTTTTTCTTTTCTCACACATTTCAAACCTTGACATGTTTTTGAAATCAACAATGCATGCTTAAGTAGTAACATTTGCTAAAACACATTCCTCCTTATAACATAAAAGTTGCAAAAATCAATTTTACTTCAAGATCATTTTTTTTTGTCAAAACTACAGATCCACAGATCCCTAACTTTTAACTAGCCTGACCCCTTTTAAAAGGGAACCGGCAGAACCGTGGACCTGGTAACAGAAACTCATGCAACATAAAAACCACCTCATAAAACTTACCATAAAAGGGAAAACCCTACTAGAATATTAGAACAAAGTAAGTTAATGGTCATTGTTAATAAAAATAGAATAGTCTTTAAAAACATTAGGAGATCATATCATTTCAACATTAAAGAAGGATTGAACTAAGTTTTCACCATTCAAAAGACGTTTTCACTCTTGAAACATTACTTTGTCATAACATATTCATATAAGTTACTTATTTCATGTCTATAGGTCTCATCATGACTCATGAGTATGAATTCGATCATCAACACACTTGTGTCTACATTCCTAATATATCTCTTGAGCCCAACACACCTGGGAATCATGTTCGTAGGTTCAATAATCTCGAAACTCGTTGCTTTCATGAAGGACGTGTTGTTGACTCACCTCTATTATACCAAGAAGGTATTAATACCTCATTCCGCACCATAGGACTAGAAGGTCTTCTCGGGATTAACGAGAAAATTTTTCCGCGGTTTGTTTTGGAATTTTTTCGTCAAGTTAAACTCGTTCGTAACGAGGATCGTTCTCTATCACTGTGGTTTTGGATCAAAAACCAAAAGTTTGTTTTGACTCTTGAGCAATTTAACATTCTCTGAATCCCAAATCAAGGATAATGTGCCTTCACTAAAGATTGGTCTCTTGATTCTCTCTTTAACTACCGTGAAGAAAACAGTCCATATTGTTCATGCATACCCTCTTCTCAAGAAATAACTCGCATTTTATGTACTCCTCAATCCAATTACTCAAATCCTAACATAATCCATACACATAATCTCCAAGATGATCTTAAACCTCTCGCAGTCATTCTACGTGAAAATGTTTGGAGTCTTAGAGGAAACCGTGAGATACTTCCTGCATGTTGTGCTCACATAATCTACTGTCTCCTAACTCAACAACCATACAATCTCGCCTACTTCTTCGCAAGGTGAATTGTAAATCTCCAAGGCAACAAGAACAAGCTAATTACATACGGAATATTCCTAACACGCCTTTATCATCATGTCATGTACTATCATCCTCAATTTCAAAGTCCTTTATTTATACTTGTGAAAAAAATGATGGAACCTTTGAACACATCTCTCATCACTTCATTCTTCATGCCTGAATCATCTACTACTCACAACCCACTCGACGATCCTTCAAACGAAAACCCATGAGGAATTTAGTCCATTCTTTAAATAAAATCAATTCCTAGGAATTATCGTTTATCTCCCTTTGTACCTTAAACATAATCTATGAAATGAATCGTTAGTTGATCATTTGATGTTCTTACATAACTCTCTTACCATGTATTGTTTGTACATTTACTGTGGGGATCATTAGTTTGAAGACTTATCATCTAGAACAAATTATTGCATGTATTATGTGGAGTAACCTGTCTCAGAAGCCGGATCCCTGGCTTATAACTAGCCGGATCCCTCAAGTAAGGGATCTGTGGGATCCGGGAAAACAGGAAATAGATTTTTAATCTTTTCACATCAATCCAATTTTCTAGACCTTATTAGATTAGTTTTACATGATACTTTAGGATCACTTAAGTCTTCCTCAAGCTCAGTTGGTCTCACATCCACTCATAGATAACTTAGGATCACATTCAAGGTTCTTTTGATTTACCATTTCATCAAAACTCACCACATTTCCGCTCCAATACTCACACATTGTTTATCTTATCTCAAAACACCTAGTTTGATATTTCTCTCAAAATTAGCAAATTGATTTTAGTCATTCTTACCTCAAAATAGGTTAGAAACTAGTTTTTCATTTCTTTTGATTTTTAAGGAATTTTCCAAATTTCTTTTAAGTTACCATCTGATCTCTAAGATAATTTGACTCCACTTGACACTCTCAAATTTATTTGTGTCATCTTTTATCACCCATTGGTGTTCATAAAAACCCCATTTCTTTCCATAAAAGACCATCATTAGCTACCCTCACTCATTTCACTTGATCATTTAAGACTCATATCATTTAAGACACCTGAGGAGACTGAAACACTCTAGATGTGTAGGTACTAGACCTTAAAAAACTTCATCTTCCCTTTCCTTGGCTGCTGAGAGCCGGATCCCTAGGTTTAGCCTAGACGGATCCCTTATTTGAGGGAACCGTGGGAACCGGCTGCACACACTAAGCTAATCCTAATTAAAACAATCATTTCAAGCTCTCTTTGTTAACTTGAACACTCCACCTTGTCTTAATTGACTTCCTATATCAGTGCAACTCTGTAGTTGACTCTTATGCATGCAAATCATTGCAATTTGAAAGATTTTATCGGATTAAGCTTCAATTCACTTGCCAATCCTCTCCCCTTATAAACCTTCTTGTTAGAACTTCCAAATCACCATTCACACACTTATTCTCAATAGCTAAAACTTTTCACACCTTCTACCATCTCACCATGAGGAAAGCACCTAGTGTTAACTCATCAACTAAAGGACCTCCCAAGAAACTTGCTCGGGTTGTTCACGAAATCTCTTCAACCGAATCATCACCCGTTAAAGCCTCAAACACTAGAATTCTCTCATAACCAACTCTACCAATCAAACCAATTCCCAAAAGGATTGTTCTCACAAGACAACCCTTTCCAAACACTACTATACCTCCTAAACCAAACACCCCTACTTCCACTAAACCATCACCTCTAGTACCTAGAGCTATCTCTTTCACTCCACTCTCATCTCCACACCTCTACAACTTAGAGGACTTGCTTTCTAGGCCATCTCATCCACCACCATTTCCAACATTCTCCTCAATTGAGAAAATAGCACAAAACTTTGGTGTTGAAACAACACTAGCACTCGTATCCTTTTCTTCATCACCCTCAAATAGTCCATTTTGGATTATGAGGAATCAACAAAATCAACAAGCGGATCACATGGAAGTAGATACCTCTCTACCACCGTCATCAACACATATTCCACCACCTTCATCCGTAGTTGAACCACCTCCAAATATGCCTCCACAAATTCCTCCATCTTTTGTGGAACCTCCACCCTCTTCATCCAACCTTCCACCTCAAACCACTTCATTTTTACCACCGTCGTTTCCTAGCCATGACAAAGATTATTATCATTGTCAACATGTTGAAGGCTTAGTACATGAAGTACGAGATGAGCTACGCTTCATGTTCTATCACCTCCTCGAACGCTTCGATGAGGTCAACAAATCTAATCATCCTCAAGCATAGGAATTCAAGTGGTGTCCTCCTCTTAGGTGTAACTTAGACTTGCTAGGAATCATACTTCATGTTTTGATCATTTATTTAGTTTTAGAGTTATGTACATCATTTCTCTTGTTTTATTGAATGATATTACATATTGTATGCCATATGGTCTTGAGAATATGTTTGGTACCACAATACATAACTTGTTTTGATGTTAACATCACATTTCACATCCACATTGCTGTCATAAGAATGTAGGTATACGGATCCCTCACTTTTGCCTAGACGGATCCCTCACAAGAAAGAACCGTGGGATCCGTGCAACAAAAGCTCTTTTTATCACTAATATGAATCTCATTTGCAGGAAACTATGCACCATATACTTGCTTTCTAACCTTTGTTTTGTAGATTTTCAAAATATACATGAAGACTTTGAAACCCTCAACAAGGGGGAGCGTTTCGTCAAAGCAAAGCAATTGCAAAAACGCTTGCAATACTTTCACTTAGGATTTTTTTTACTACTTGACGTCCTCCTCAAAAAGGGAGCACTCGTCAAGGGGGAGCATTTCGTCAAATACGAGACCATTTGCAAACATAATTGCAACACACTCGTTTAGTCTTCCTAATTACTTGACGCCCTCAACAAAGGGAAACATCCGTCAAGGGGGAGCTAAGACGAGGATTCTTCTCTCCTCTTACTCTCTATTTTTCATATTATTACTTTTCACACATTTTTCTCAAAACAATGTGTTAGTTTCTTTTCGACGCTCTTTTTGTTTCGACAAAAGGGGAGAAAGAGTAAAACTCAATTCAAACTTTTACGAATTTTAGTTTTTCCTTAAAATAATCTTATGTTTTGTCATCAACAAAAAGGGGAAGATTTTGTTAGGAACACACTTTTTATGTTGTTTGATGATTCGGGTGGTCTAGGATGGTGATAGTATATGAATGCCATATTTAGAGAGATGAAGAGAGGAGAGGGGGTTCTTGAGAGAGAGTTAAAACAAAAAAGAAAAATGTTAGATTGAAAGAAGCTCCACCCCTTCCAAAGATGGAAGGGGTATTTATAGTTACAAGCTAAACGTCCTCCCGTCGGACTGTGGATCAGGCATACAGTGGGTAAAGACCCGTCCTTCCTCCATGGTGTTACACTAAACTAATAACTAACTAATTAACTACTAAATAATGTAAATAATGATATGTCTACGAGCTAACATATGCTAGACTATAATTGGGGTGACCGACACTTCCTTATGGAATTTCCAATTCCTAACAATCTCCCCCTAAGGGAGGTCACCCCATGATTTACATTTTGAATCCTAGAATTCTTTCTTTGTCTTTAGTTCCAAGCTCGTAGACTTCAATTCTTCAATTTTCGCATTCTTTGTGCTTGAGTAGCGATTCTTCAAAGTTCAGTATACTTTGTACTTTCGGTGGAGGTCTTTGAACTGATCCACATCTTGATGATCTTCGAGCTTTCTTTGAGATCATCGACCAAGAAATCTGGATCACCCTTTATTGTGTTGCCTTCATGTGATGTTGTGACTTTTGGATGTACATGCTCACACTTTCGGATCATGACATCTTTTCATCAGAGTAGCGGAAGCATCTTTGTATATCTTTGATTGTCATGATTTTCTTCAATTAAGTGTGAATGTTGTGAGCATGCGGCTGTGAATTAACTTCTCAATAACGATCAGCTGCAACCGTCCAATGTTCCTTCAAACAACAGTTAGCACTAAAACACATGAAAGTGTATTTGTTCACTTTCGTTGAATATAGTTTCACGAACCACGGTTCCCCGTTGATCAGTATAAATACTGCCTGTGATCAGGTAGAGTGTCGAAGAATCTCCTTGACAAGGTTTCGCAGCTTGATCTAGCCGTTCTCAAACCGGAGCATCCCAAAGTAGACAACACGGAGTGAGTGAACCAGTGAATTGAGATTCACTGATTGATGAAAAATTGATTTGAAAAAACAATCGCGTATTGCTTAGAAGAAAGAGTTTTGCAATACGACTAAGGTTTTATGAGAAAGATCAATTTTCAATCAGAAATACTTTTGTATTTGAAAAAGAATACACATTCGATGTGCTAGAGAAAAGAAGAGATTTGCACATCGAACGGTTTTTCCAAAAGTATTTTTCATTCGGAGATACTTTTGTGTTTGAAAACATGAATACACATTTGATGTGCTAGAGAAAGAAGATTTGCACATCGAACAGTTTTTCCAAAAGTATTCGACAATTCATTTCCTGGACCAAGGTTGATTCACGAGTGAATCGCCTCATCGTTTGTATCCAGTTGTCACAAGTTTGATCTTTAGAAAAGATCTCACATGTCACCCACCAAGAGCTTGTTTGATGTTGGCTCTAGAAGGATTTCCATCTTCATCGTGAATACTTTTACATATCACTCGGATGTTCTGGCAATACCACAAGGATAATGCGTAGGACTCTTAATATATTCTTACTTTCCACATTGTGTGAAACAACAACTCTTCAATAATTTTGTGTCCTAATGAGATATTGTGGATGATCTCTTGGCTCTAGAATCAATTGTGCATTTTGGTTACTTATGCCGGAGACTAGGGAGAAGGTCTCCTTCTTCAATATCAACAATCTCTAAGAGAAAGTCGATAGATTATGTAGGTTCCTCATGAGAATGAAACAAGTCCTTTTAAGAGGAACTCGAGTAGCTTGGGAAGATAGGTGCAGTGCGTCACTGGGTCCATGACATCTTGTCTTCAATATCAGTGTTACCTTAGTAGACACCAGTAGCATATGTATTGAACCCGGTTTACGCCCTAAGGTTGAATTAATGGAGGGCTATTTCTTTCACCCTTTTCACATTCAATTCTTTTTCATTCTTCAACCCCTTCAATGCTTACCGAGACTTCATAACTATAACCTTGTTGGGTTTATTCCAATACTAGCTCTGTCTCAGTCCGCTCTTCCCGTATTCTCATTTTTCTCCTTTTTTCATCATACCTAAGGACTTCTACACTATCTAGTGGGTTGTCCCTGGGTAGATCCCTCCGGCTCTGGCGGGATCGTAGGAACGAATACCTATCCTAACCATCCTTTTAACACCATGCATAAAGTAAATTGGTTGGTCTTTTGGTACTGTTCATTCCTTCTCGAAACCAATTGGAAAATCAATCAAGGTACTTGTGATATAATATCAAATCATTTTGTACCTTAATTGCTTTTTATCTTTTAGAAATGCTCCCCCTCAACATGTGCATATGATGTTGAAATTGTTTAGCACATGGAGGCAAGAGTTCTTTGAAATAATTTCTTGATCACAATTTCCTTTGAAAAAGCCTTATGATTTTCTTGGTAAATTCTCCCCCTCAAAATGTGCGTTAGATATTTGAAATTATTTAACACATAGAGGAAGGAGATTTTTGAAGAACTTCCACGATCACATTTGCCATTAAGAAACCATTAGAAAATCAATCAAGGTACTTATGATGAAACATAAAATATTGTACCTTGAAAGTTTATTTTCTTTTGAAATGCTCCCCCTCAATATGTGCTTCGAGATTCGAAAGTGTTTATCACATATGGGAGAGCAACCTGCACAATTAAATCAAATAATCACTTATTATCAGATTTCATAATTAAATCACAAATTCTCCCCCGATCAAAAATATCAAACCCTTTGAGATTTTGGATCTCAAGTGATTTAATTAAGTTTAAAAAACATGGGAGAAAATGTGGCCTGGTTTAAATACTCATCTTGTTTTTGGATAAATGCTCCCCCTCAACATGTGCATTATGTATTAGAAATCGTTTGGCACATGGATGCAGGAGTGCCGTTAAAGGACTAAAATCAATTCCATTTAAACAGATTTGAGATTTAAATCACGATCTCTCCCCCGATCAAAAATTTCAAACCTTTTGAGATTTGTGATCCCAATTGATTTAAATCATTTAAAAGAATTTGGGGAAAGACGTGGCATGATTTAATTTTGAAATAGACTGATAAGGATCAATTTAAGACATTAAAGATTGTTAGTGTCAGGTATGATAGTTTTTAAGAGATCTTTAAGTAAAATAAAACAATTTCACAATCAAACAAGAACGAAAAAATTTCATTTTGTAAGATCTTTCCAGTTTTAAAGAAAATCATACCATGACATAACATTAAATCTTTAGATCACCACTTATTATTGTACAAACCGGACTTTTATGAAGAAATATCATTTGAAAATACTTAAGTTTGAAATCACTCTCCTCCTCAATCAATTACCGTAGTCGCTGATTGAGTGACTTATGTTTAAAATGAAGTCCGTTCGATTTCCAAAATTTGAGTTCAGTTTATTTTCAAAACAATATTTATCCATTTTCAAAACAATTTTATCAAATATTTTGAAAAATGGTATTATTCACTACTTGTCCTGCACAAAGATACGTTAGGTGGTTGAGTTGCTTCTATTGTTGTTGTAAGGCTGGAAGAAACCATATGTTGATGCAGTGAGACCTCTTAAGTTGCATCTATCGTGCCAACTATCCATAGAGATCCAATTAAACCCCGTTTCTTCTTTTGTTGACCCAAGAGATAGTTACCCTTTCCATTCGGCATCCAATCATCTTCATTTATGGGATCCGGATCTTATATACCATTTTATGGTGATCAACAAAACCCAAACAGCAATCGACTAATAAAAGTCAATCCAACATATCAATCAGTTCATATAAGACATGGGAATAATGTGTCCATCAAACTCTAATCATCTAATCCTAACAATCATATCCTAAATTCCTAGTCCTTCAACATAGGCAAACATATTTATTTGTTAAGCACGTATGATGATTATATAAGCTCGTTAGATGATATAGATTTGAAAACATTCTCCCCCTCAATCAATGACTCTTTTTATGAAAAGTTTTAAATAAGCAGAAGTCATTATTGGGTTTTGCAAATTTATGAAAACTTGATTCTGATTGATTTTCAAGCAACTCATTTTACCACCATTTTGTTAAAACAAATATTTTTCTGAAGAATTTTAGAAGGAAAAATATTTGAGTAGGAACAGCAGTCCATCGACATACTTTCCTCATTTGTTTTAGGATAAGTGCTCAAAATTTTTGAAAAATGGTTTACCGCAACACTTTCCTTTCTTGAAGAGCGGGTTGCTATCTGAAATAATAGCAAACCATGGTTTAAGCATGGGTCACGATCGAAGTAACGCAAGCCATATTTTGAGACATGTTTTGAAAAGAATATTTACACCTTCTGCTCGAACTTCATCTATGGTCCCGTGCCATTGATTAATGACATTTCTAAGACCGTAGATCTTATCGATACCAGAAGACATGTCTTGATAAAAACAATATTTTTGGTCTTTTTCAAATTTTCTGATTTTTATGGATTTTTGTTGGTTTTATATTTTTCTATTTTCTTTTTGTTGGTTTTCTATTTTTGTATTTTGGTTTTTAATAAATATTTACAGATAGAGTAGATGATATAGTTTAAGAAGATGATGATACGAGTACCGAGATAAGGATATCGAACAGCCCCGTTGTAGAAGATAGAATTCATCATCTCTTAAACTTTCACCACCAAAGCTTTCGAGGCTCTTGAAATGATAGAAATTAAACCATCTGAAAGTGAGACTTTGGCAGCTTCCCCCCAAACCGAAAATATTCTTCTTGAGCAGATTCTAAGCTCTCTTTCAAGCTTTCCTTAGCCAGGTGCACAAGGAAGCACACCATATCATCGATCTTGCTGCTCCTCTTAAGAATGATCATCGTGAATCTCCGTTCGGGGTTATATCATCCAATAGAACAGCAACGTATCATCCCACTCATAAATAATCTTCTCACATTTCATTACTCTGAAGTCTGAAGCGATCCATACCAAAAAGTTGTCAAGCCCCCAAGTATATGAATTGATGCGATCGACCTCTTAGAATAGAGCTCACGAACCCGAATACACATATACCCAAAGACGGAGAAACTTATACCATCAAGTAGCGATTAAGTCCAATAGCCAAAAATAACCCCGATGTATACTTTTCTCCCTTGATGATAGTGTATGAAGCTCAAGAACTCGAAGTACCGAATGCCCAAAGAGAGAATAACGATAACATTGAAGTAGCAGTCGAATCACCGATTATCTCTGCGGATATCAATTCGAATAAGTGATTATATCTACGAATCACCGATTAAGCTCTCAAGTGAAACAATGAGCGTTCCCAATGTACACAATCTCTCTCTCTCGATGATTTCGATAATATCGAAATCATCACACACTTGTGTACCTCTTTTATCACCAGAAGCTAACTCTTCCATCTCTTCCCTCACATAGTTGGAATAAGAACACTAAACGCCATGAGTCAAACCTTGAGTTTCTCTGCGGTGATGACATTTGTCTTCCCGGGATATCTTCAATCACTTAGAAGTATTAAGTTCATCAAGTTTACTCGTGTTTAGATGTTTGTCTCCTTCCCCCTTGCTGGTTTTGATACTTCAGAATCAGCAACACATTCAAAGCCCATATTCAAGAAATCTTTTGAGAAGACCATTTGAAGTCTTATGAGAATCAACTTGTTGAAGTAGAAAGTGAGCAAGTCTAATTGGGGATTAAATCTGACTTTTCACTCTCCCCCAATTAGTGCTCTCCCTTAAACCGACAATCTGTTTGATAAATGCCCAGATTAAGAAGAAGTCTTTAAATCATTAAATGCAACTCGTCTTTAGTCTTCTAACATGCAGCAGAAAATGTAGAACAGACTGTAGACTCGACCTTCTTCAAGATTGTCCATTTGGGGAATATAAAGTTAACATCTTCAACTCACCAAAACGCATTCCAATTAACTTACATATAGAAAATCCCCTTAACTCAAATCCCTCCCAATCAAACAAGAACAAAAAGATGTTCATCAAGGAAATCAGCCCCGCAACTGGAAGCACTTTGTCATTAATCATATCAGCCCATGAGAAGATGTCAACCAGCGGCTCATAGAAGAAACACCATGTGAAGATGACCCGATAAGAAGAAGCTCGGTTCTTACATGAGTTAGGAGCCGTATGACCATATATTCTCAGATATAACACAACATGCAGAGTTATCATACTTCTTCCCCCCCTCAAGAATTGCATACGGAGTTGCCATTCTTGACTAAACAAGTGAGTATCATCCCAATGTAGTCTATTCACACATCTCCCCCTCAAAGGTAGCATATGATGTCGCCATCGTCATTATATTTGAGCAAGTGGAATAAGAAAACAATCAACAGTAGTACGGTTCACTTGATGATTTAACGCGCATGGAAAAAGTATGAAGCATGTTAATGAGAATGGTCATATAATGAGAAGATTTCTCTTCTTCTGAAGATAAAGCACACTGAAGCGTACACTCTTCTTTTCTTTAGAGTATGAGGCTTGAACTGTTGTGTTCAAATGTCATAATCTCTCTCTTTTCAGCATCTTTTGGCAAAACTTGTAATCAACCCCATTATCATTCAGTAGGCTCTTTGTCGTGACAGATGATGGAGAAAACCCATGGACAAAACCGTAAACAATGTCAGCTTGAATGTGTTATGACAACTTTCGTTATGGTGAATATCTATTTTAGGGGAACATGCAGTGGTTCATCAACGATTCATTCTTCATCATCAACAATTCTTCAACAATTCTTTAGCCATATGTAGAAAACTTCACAAACCATACTAAGTAGAGTAGTATATACTACTTCCCCCTGAGGTTGACCCGTAAAACATCAAAGTACACGTTTCTCCCCCATGATGGTTTCGAACTTTCGGAAACATCATAACGTGTACGACCATTTGTACGAGAAGTTCTTGTCATAAGTAAACATCTTGAAAAATCATGAAAGACATTGAAGATTCTTGAAAGATTTTGCTTAGACTGTGAAGTATCATTGACATTCTGTGGTGTCGAATATCACATGGGAATTGCCGATCACATCTCATCCAACAAACCCTTTGGTAAACACATCATTCACGAATTATGTCGGCAATTGCTGTGACCATGTGCTGAAGTAAATCCGATATACCAAATTTGACCTTGAAGTAAATTAACCCGAACTCGTGACTTAAACTTGCACATATGTAACAAAGAGCGGTGCCGAGAATTCATGCCCTTTTGAATCTCTAAGTACTCTACACTCTTCAACCAACCAACCATCAAGTATTAGACGTCATCACCTCTTGAAAATCCACAATTCAATGTGGCACTGAGCACTACAACGTAACTCCTTAAAGTGATAGTTATTTTGTGGTAGTAAGAGCCCAATTCCCCCAAGTGGTAAAAAGAAAAGGAAAAATCACCCAAAAATAACTAGATTTCCAAGTATTCATTTTTGAAAATATTAAAAGCTCGAACAAGGATCTCGAAGAATCTTCATCCAACCATCCCCGATACCTTCAGGTACTAAGTACACTTGCCCGTGACATTTCACTTCAACCTCAAATAGATAATACTGAATTAACGTCGTTGTCACATCTTGTGGTTTAAAGCTCAAATCTAGCCTCCTTTGACAATTTAAGTGAACTATGATAATGGTTTCATCCCGATCATGGTTAAACACATATTACCCCGTAAAACCAAGTAATTACCAAACTGCCATGAGGACAATCCAAACAAACACCCAATTCATGAAGTACACCTTTTATCCTTCTTCAAGCGTAAACCGTAGCACCAAAGATCGATAAGATCCCAAACTACACTTTCCTTTCTCCGTGATGGTTCCATCATTACGGAATTTTACAATTCTATGGTTTAAACTGAGAAATAGTTTCTTTCACAGTATTTTACAAAACCAAGAATAAACTGTAAGATAGATATGGAAATGCACTTTACTATTACCAGGATGTTTCCATTGTCACGGGATTTTAAAAGTCTATGATTCAAACCGAGAAATAGATTCTTTCGCGGGATTTTACAAAATCAAAACAAAACCGTAAACAATGTCAGCTTGAATGTGTTATGACAACTTTGGTTATGGTGAATATCTGTTTTAGGGGAACATGCAGCGGTTCATCAACGATTCATTCTTCATCATCAACAATTCTTCAACAATTCTTTACCCATATGTAGAAAACTTCACAAACCATACTAAGTAGAGTAGTATATACTACTTCCCCCTGAGGTTGACCCGTAAAACATCAAAGTACACGTTTCTCCCCCATGATGGTTTTGAACTTTCGGAAACATCATAACGTGTATAACCATTTGCACGAGAAGTTCTTGTCATAAGCAAACATCTTGAAAAATTATGAAATACATTAAAGATTCTTGAAAGATTTTGCTTAGACTGTGAAGTATCATTGACATTCTGTGGCGTCGAATATCACATGGGAATTGCCGATCACATCTCATCCAACAAACCCTTTGGTAAACACATCATTCACGAATTCTGTCAGCAATTGTTGTGACCATGTGCTGAAGTAAATCCGATATACCAAACTTGAACATGAAATAGAATTCCCCGGATTCGTTACTTAAGCTTGTACTAATCCTTGTGAAAAAGAAACGGTGTATCCAATGTACAAAACCTCTTGACGTATCCTCAACTGCGTGAGACACCAAAGTGATAGTTACGCTGTAGGTTAAGTGAGAAAGAATTACAAAAGTAACTAAATAGCCAAGTCTTTATCACACTCAATAAATGCCCAAACAAGTCATCTTCGCGGAAGGGTAGAAAGAAAGAAGACGAAATAAGTAAACGTGCCCGGAAAACCTCACTTCATATCCAAATACGAAATAACGAACAAACAACCCCGTAGACAACATTGTCCAATCATCAATTCAAGCAGTGACATAATATCCTTCGTGGAGATGTATACCCCAAAGAATCAATCACACTACGAATCTCACCATCAAATCTCATCACACACCAAATCTCTTTATCAAAACACATGATCAAATCTCATCAAGTCACAGATCTCATTGTCATACAAAAACTTACACTGGATCCAACACATTCGATATTAAAAGCCCATCCGAAATTAATTTCTCTTAAGATTCAGTTTTTCCGTTGAAATCATTTATCCCATCCAATCAATCAAATAACTCATACACGACCACGAATAAAATGTGATTAACCGGAAATCTCATGTTTATAATTCTCAAACCCAAATCACAAATAACTCAAATAACCTTTTAAATGTGATTTCATCTCACGCTTAAGTGATATCATAATTCTCAAGTCCAAATCCTACACAATAAAATTCGGCCCATGTGTAAAATAAATTGTCAAGCCCACTTCTTAGTAATAATCGGATGTCCATCAGCTTAAGTCATGGCCCAACATACACAGCACCCCATCCAATCCATATTGTCCAAGATTTGACTACCCTAATTTTCGGGTATTTAAATGTCACACATCTCACAATAACCCTAATATTACTCTTCCAATAGTACGCCCCCGTCAGACAGATCACCCAAATCCCCATCTCACAAAACTTTAATCACCCACCTTAAATAAAATGCAGTCACAATCGACTGTCATATTCCCTAAAAAAATTATCAATCAACAGAATCATTTGCCTCCCACAACCTTCTTGGATAACTACAAATATCGACCTAGCCACAGGGATGGTTTAAGGTTTTAGTATCAAGGCACTTTGATTTGCCACAGGGATGGCATTAGGGCTAAGACAACCACGAGATAGGACACGATTTATCAAGGTAGGTTTTAATCATTTTCTTTCGTTTTCATAGTACCAATGAACGTGAGGCAAGGGATAACAGATGTTGTTTTTCTCTTGTTTTTCAAAGTTCGAACATTAATTGAAGAGAAGTCTTTGATATACTTTCTTTTATTTAATCGAACATAGAGGAGAGATGACAACATAATTGTTGTTTCTTTTTGATTTGTTCGAATAAAAAGAATGAAGGCAATCTTCAAAAATATCAATGATGATGAGGGATAAAAATAAAAATCTTTAAAGATTAAAAAGATTCATCCGAATCTGAGATCGTGAACATTTTTCATATTTTGTATTGGTTGTGAGAGTCTAGACCTATGATGATATTAATATTTGTGTATTATATCTCTAAGGTCTTCAGGACATGTGAGATACATGAACAAAAACTGAGGTCGGTGAGATTGTGTGTCGAGTTTGATTGATGTATGTTAACTACTTATTCATGTAGATGACACTTGATTTCAGTTCGACTTGTGATTTCCTTTTATGTCTTGAGTAGTGGTGAGGGATTTGATGTTAGAAATGGTGTCCTCCTTTATCAGTGTACTCATTACCATTTCGTTGAGGCTTGTTGAATGGTGTTGAGGTTTGTTGACTGACCAATGATGTAGGTTAAGTAAACTGAGGTCGTTTGAGTTGATTCTAGGTATTTTGATTTTGGTCAACAAACCGCATGTGAAAGTGTTACCAAACAGTCAAATCGCATTAAAGTTAACTTTGACAAACCGCATAATTTCTTTTTCCTCAAACCGCATGTGAACCAATGCGTCAAAACGCATCAGTTAAATAACAAATCGCATAGGGTTCATAGAATCTGGACACATATCAAACCGCACATGCGTCAAAATGCAGTGGTACAAAAACGCAACTTCTGAGTAACAAACCGCAGTGACTTGTAACAAACCGCACTGTAGAACACCATCTTTTCAGACCCAGAAATACTGATACAACTTATCAATGAAAACTGTTAACGTCAAGAACAATTTGACCAGAAAGCGTTTTTTATCAGATCCTGCTAAAACTGTTATAAGACTTCTAACATTTTGACCTCAATGATACATAATCCATGCCAGAATCTGATGACCTCAAAAATAGGGACAAAAATGTTAAAACTTAAACAACTTAAAACCAGATTTAACACAGCTTAAAACTTGTTAACATCACAGATTCATTAACATGCATAAAACTTCATCAAACCCGCATAAAAAACCGCACACAAACCAGTTAACAAACTGCATCAATGAATCAAACAAACCGCATTAAATAAGCCATTTCAATCAACACAAACAACAAAACCTAGGCTCTGATGCCAATTGTTAGGATCACATTTTTTTATGTTGTTTGATGATTCGGGTGGTCTAGGATGGTGATAGTATATGAATGCCATGTTTAGAGAGATGAAGAGAGGAGATGGAGTTCTTGAAAGAGAGTTAAAACAAAAAAGAAAAAGGTTAGATTGAAAGAAGCTCCACCCCTTCCAAAGATGGAAGAGGTATTTATAGTTACAAGCTAAACGTCGTCCTGTCGGACTATGGATCAGGCATACAGTGAGTAAAGACCAGTCCTTCCTCCACGGTGTTACACTAAACTAATAACTAAGCTAATAACTAACTAATTAACTACTAAATAATGTAAATAACGATATGTCTACGAGCTAACATATGCTAGACTATAATTGGGGTGACCGACACTTCCTTATGGAATTTCCAATTCCTAACAGATTTTTAATACAAATAAGCCATAAAAACGTTTATTTATATTTTACGATCTTCTAATGTTTTGTCGATAACAAACGTAAAATCATTTTAACGAAACAAATAAAATACGTAAATGGTTTGAGCCAATAGTTTACTAACACACTTACATTTTTATATAAAACACTAAACAAGTAATATTGTTTACATCTTATAGAATTGCATATGTGTAACAACTAGTGTTTATATAATATTGAAATGTACATATATATACTTTGTATATATATTGTAACGGATAATGTAATGGGTAAAAACCTAAGTCCATGACCCATGACCAATGATCCATTGACTAGGTACAACGAATGTTGTTGGGTAAAACCCAAAGTCCAAGACCCATACCCATGGAGCTTGATCCATAACCTATGACCCATTGCATGACATCATGCATGAAGTCATGTTGGGTATTATCCATGATCCATGACCCAAGACCCATGACCCAACGTCTAGATACATTGCATCTTGTTGGGTATCCATTAAACCTTACCCATAACCCATAACCCGGTTTGCAACCCAAAATCTGGACTTAAGCTGACCCAGCAGCCGGATCCCTAGTATTGCACTAGCCGGATCCCTCTGGGGAGGGATACGTAGGAACCGTAGAACATTAGACAATTTTGTCTATAAATAGTGAGCCATTTATCTCTTGCTTATCACCCCTTTTACACATACTCTCTCTTAGTATTGTAACATCTCTAACCTCATATCCAAATGTGTATCGTATTGGATTTCACAAACACGTCAAACCATGATTAAATATGGGCGTACACTTTGAGGTTTTAGAGAGAGAAAGTTTAGAGGTTTGGGAACTTAGTGAGAGAAAGTAAAAGTATTATTATGAGATCCAACCCTCTACCTTGAGAGGTAGAGGGTATTTATAGTATCTTACATAAACGCCACCTACGGGCTGTGGATCATGCATACAGTGGGTAAAGACCCGTCCGTCCTCCACGGTGTTACTAAACTAAATACTAACTAACATTAAATAACTACGACTACGAGCTTTCTAACCATTACATATACTTGAGGTGACCGACACTTTAATAATCGGATTTACTAAATCCTAACAATCTCCCCTAAGGAGGTCACCTCAAATTACATTGAATACAAATGATATAACATTAAGATTGTTCTTGGATTCTTGTTAAGGTTTTTGCTCGTAGCTCGTAGTCTTTGATTCTTCATGTTTTGCATGTTTGGTTAATCCAAGTGGAGGTCTTTAAGCGATCCACGTGATAATGAGTTTTGAGCCGCTTTGAGATCATCGCCACCATAAATCGACTCTTCCTATGTAGTGTTGACATTATGTGATGTTGTGACTTTTGGACCGACATGCTCACATTTTGGATCATGAAATCTTCTCATCGTAGTAGCGAAGCTTTAGTTGATTCATGATATTTGCGTGATAGCGAAGCATGGAGTTATACTATCGAGTCGTTGATGCACTTATCATGATTTCTTTGAAATGAATGTGTTGTGTGAGCATGTGGCTGGGATTGACCTCTCCATTCGATCACCGCAAACGTTGGGTGTACCGCATACAGCAGGTTGCAATAAAACACATGAAAGTGTCTTTGATCACTTTCGTTGAATTGAGGTACACGCCCACGGTTCCCGCTGATCAAGACAAGTCTTTGCTGTGATCGGTATAATTCCAAAGAATCTCCTTGACAGATTTCGCAGCTGTTCCAGCCGCTCTCAAACCGGAGCGTCTCAAAGAAGACAACACGAGTGAGTGAACCAAATAATTGAGATCCACCGATTGATGAAAAATTGATTTGAAAAGCAATCGTGTCTTGCTCAATAAGATGTTTTGAAATACAACGAAGGTTTTAAGAAAAATCGATTATCAATCATAAACACCTTTTAATTTTGAAATATTAATACACAAATGATGTGCTAGAGAAAGAATTTTAGGCACAACGACCGGTTTTTCAAAGGCATCCGTCAATCCATAACTCGAACCGTGATTGATTCATAATTTTGAATCTCCCATTGTTTCATTTCATTGTCTCTGCTCGCTTGTCACATGGTTGATCTATTGGATAGATCTCACATGCCACCTACCAAGAGCTTGTCGATGTTGGCTCTAAAGGCTTTCCATCTTCATTGTGAATATGTTTGCATATCACTCGGATGTTCGCAATACCACAAGGATAATGTGTAGGACTCTTAAAATATATTCTCTCTTTCCATATAGTGTGAAACAGAGAGTCTTCATTGACAGTGTCCTAATGAGATTTATTAGATGATCTCTTGGCTTTAGACTCAATAGTGCACATTTGGTTCCTATGCCGGAGACTAGGGAGAGGGTCTCCTTTTTCAATATCAACAATCTCTAAAAGAAAGTCGATAGATTATGTAGGTTCCCCGTGAGAATGAAACAAGTCCTTTTAAGAGGAACTTGAGTGGCTTGGTAAGTTGTAGTGCAAGGCGTCACACGGGTCCATGACGTCTTGTCTTCAATACCGTGTTACCTTAGTAACCACCAAGAGTATATGTATTGAACCCGGTTTACGCCTCTAAGGTTGAAATAATGGAGGCTATTTCTTTTCACCCTTTTCACATTCAATTCTTTTCATTCTTCAACCCCTTCGAAGTTTTACCGAGACTTCATAACTAGAACCTTGTTGGGATTATTCCAAGACTAGCTCAACCTCAGTCCGCACTCTTCCCGTTTCTCACTTTTCTCCTTTTATCATCATACCTAAGGACTTCTACACTATCTAGTGGATTGTACCGGTAGATCCCTCCGGTTCTGGCTGGATCTTGGGAACGAATACCTAACCTAACCATCCTTATATCACCATATATAAAGTAAATTTGGTCGGTCTTTTTGGTATTGTTCATCAGTCATCGGAACCAATTGAAACCCATTTGAAAATCAATCCAGATACTTGTGATATATTATCAAAGCATTTTGTACCTGAATTGTTTTTGATATTTTATAAAAAAAAGAGCTCCTCCTCAACATGTGCATCGTGTATTAGAAATCGTTTTGGCACACGGAGGCAAGAGGAAGGATTCACTTCTTTGATTACCATTTTCTAAAAGATATCAACATCACTTTCCTAATCAAAATTAGTATTTTTCATACTTTGTTAAGGATAATTTTGGAAAGGATGTGGTTTTCAAAAAGTTGCTCCCCCTCAATATGTGCATCAAGATTCGAAAGTGTTTTGCACATATAGGGGAAATCTGCACATTGAAACAAATCAATCACGTTTCAATCCTTTTTGGTTTGAAATAGATGCTCCCCCTCAACATGTGCATGAAAAATTTGAAATCGTTTGGCACATGAAGGGAGGAGAGCAAATCTGAGACTTTAAACTCCAAAGTTTAAACATGCCTGAATATATTTTGAAAAACATGACATAAACCTTGGTCTGAACCAATTGTATGACAAATAACCTTTTGATTTAAATGAAATCATTCTCCCCCTCAATCAATGACATAAGTTGTTGATTGAGAGATAGAGATTTTGACAAATGTCAAGTCCAGATGATTTTCAAAAATTGAGACCGAGTAATTTTTATTAGTTTTCATTTAGATAACAAATATTTTTCGTAAGAATTTATAGAAGGAAAAATATTTTGAGGGAAACATTTGTCTTTTTAGTGACAAACATTTGTTTATAGAATCGTGAGCATGAGATTAGAAAAATACGATAAAGCATGGCTATGTTTTTCTTTAAAAACGGGTTATAGACCTATGATGAGTGTCTAAATACTCATCATTTTGTACCATTTAAAGCGCAAAAACATCGAAAACACTCGAAATGCATCAAAATGATAAAAATATCACAAATAAGTGTTTTATGTGTTTTAAATGCAAAAATATCAAAATCGGTGAAAAAGCGTATCAAGTTTGCATAATTGGCGGTTTAGTCCCCAGTTTCAAAAGTTGTCAAAAGCAGTCCACAGTAAATCAAAATAAAGAAAAATATCATTTCAAGTCCCTAGGGATTCATGAGTTGTCAAAATTGGTCCTTGAGATTTAAAATTGCAAAATTACAACTTAGGTCCCTAAACTTTCAAAAATGTCAAGTTTGGTCCTTGGAAGTTTGAAAATGTCAAAAATAGTCCTTGTACTATTGAAACTTGTCAAAAGTGACCCTTGAAACAACTTTGGAAAATTGGCAGAAATGGTCCTTCAAGTTTGGAAAAATTGCAAAACAAGTCCTTGTAATAATAAACCAAGCCTTGACCCTTTACCATTTTGACCCTGCCATTATACATTTTGACCCCTGCCATTACCTTTTGGACCCTGGTCAAACCCCATCAAACCACGGTCAAACCACCCTTTCCTCCCCTCCTCTTATCTCCTTCCCACAAGCTTGCATGCAACATCTCATCCCATCACCTTTCCTTATCCTCCCCCTCATCATCATATCTACCAACTTACACACCACAATTAATGCCACCCCCCAGTTGCAAATTCGAGCCCCAGAGGTCAAAACAGCTTTTCCATAAAATTGATCCAATGGCCAAAATGATTTCAAGACATCCAATGGCCAGATTAAAGATGGGATTTGATCGAGAGGACAGAGGAAGCATTTGGTGTATAAAAGAGAAAGAAGAAGCAAGAGAGAAGCGATACTTAGTTTTAAAATTTCATGTATGTCGTTTTTATTTCAATGTTTTAGTTTAAGTTCTAAATTTGTAATTTCAAGTTTCTATTGTACTAAACTTAAGTTATTTAATCATTTGTAATCTCATTTTCAAGTATCAATTCAAAGTTTATTTAAGTTTCATGTTTTCATGTTCCTTTGTTGAAAATTCGGTTTCAAACTCTTATATTAAAGCTTCAATAGCTTATTTTAAAGTCAAATAAGCTTATTTAAGCTTATTATAGCTTTTAGTAAGCTTAAAAAGCAGTTTCAAGCAAGTTTGGTATTTGGTCAACAAAAGTCAACGAGAAGAAATTTTGGTTCAAGCGAGGTTTGGAAATGGAATGGGGTTGATGCGAGCTTGGATTTGGGTTGGATTTGGCTTAGCTTAGTTTAGTTTGGGTTGGTTTAAAAATGCAAAATAAAATTTGGACACTTGTGAGTTTTTATCTCATTTTCATTTTAATTCGGTTTGCATATTGTGTTTGTGTTTGAATCTGTGGTCATTAAATAGTTTAAACTGTTTATTTAGTTGTAATTAGGATAACTTAGATTCGGTTTAAGTGATAGCATAAGCTAAATTCGATTAGTTAGCTTAGTTTAAATTTGCAAAAGCAGTTAGTTAAATAGTGTTTGGATCGGTTGGATTATTGAGCTTGAGCTTTGGTTTGTGCTTAAAACTTGCTATTTAGTCTCAATATAGGTCCATTTGAATCATTTTAGTCATTCAATTTGCATCTTATAAGCTCAAAGTCAAAATCACCATGAACTGTCTTAATTTCATATCTGTTGAGAATTTGTGAAATCAAAAGCTTGTTTTGTGTTTAGAAATCATAGAGATAGCTTGCATTAGTTTTATTTCATCATAAAACATCATATTCGGTCCATAAATTAAGATCAAAGTTCAAATAAGTCAAAGTTTCATAAGCTGCTCAAAAGTCAAAAAAGTTGAAAAACCGGTTTTCACCAAACTAGGGTGATTTTTCATTGATTCATTTTTGGTCAAATTCAGTGAAACTTTGGGTTTATATAACTTCAATGGTCTAGTTTCTTAATATGATTTTTATAGATTTTTAGTAATTTTGTAAAAGCTTCAAATGAGCTTGTCAAGCAGGGCTTATTTGCCTGTTCACAAACTCGATGAATCTTGAGTTTTCTCGACTTTTCTGAGAGCTTGTCAAAAGCTCATAAGAGCTTGTCTTGGTCTCAATCTTTGGTTTACAAGTAGCTAGCCGGGTCTACTTTAGGTTCCAACTTTTGGTTTTGAGTTCCGAGCTTATTTGAGTAGCTTATTTTCAAGCTACAAAGTAGTAGCTAAAAATCTTTTTTGGCACTTAAGCTCAAATCATCAAATCATAGTTTGCATTTAGAGGTTAAGGATAGTTGTAATAAGTTGCTTTTGAGTAGTTTTAGCATATTATAGCTTACGTGATCGTTTGGTGCTCATTTGGTACCTTTGGCTTATTCAGTGCTTATTTATAAGCACTTGCATTCTGATTCATATTCTTACACATAAGCCCTTTGTTTTATATTTTTCTTAGATTCATAATATTAATTTAGACTTTTCTGAATTTTCATATTTTTCTAGCATCTTTGTTTGCTATTTTCTTCATTTAAAAGCAGTTTTAGGCAATTTTAATTAGCTTTTAATACAATTAATTCGAAAAAACTTCAAAAAATAAGTTTTCATTTTTCCTAGGTTAAGATAAATATAAAAGTCAAAAAATATTTTTCAGATTTTCATAGTTTAATTTGTAATTTTAGCAATTTAATTAGTTTTAAATAGTTTTTAATTCATAGAAAATAGAAAAATAATCGAGAAAATACAAAATTAGTTTTGAAAATTCTCTTTAGTTATTTTAGATTTTTCTAAGTCATAATTTCATTTTCTAGCTTTATTTCATATTTTCTTGTATTTTAGGGTATTATTAAATAGTTAAAAATAGTTTTAATTAATAATAATTAGATAAATAGTTTTAAAAATAATTTTCTTTTCTAAAAATTTTCTCTTATCATTAGGTTTGTAAAATGTCATTTTCATATTTTTAGGATTAATATTGCTTCAGTTTCACATTTTCTTTTATGCGTCGCGTAGTTTTTAATTTAAGTTTTATAAAGAAAAATCAAAAACATCATTTTAAAAATAGTGATAGCGTTTATTTAATATAATTTATCTTTTAATTTTCTTTAATTTGCATTTAAGCCCTGTAATTTATATACTTTTCTTTAGGTATAATCAATCATATCTCTTTTCCGTTCAAATCCTCTCGATCACTATTCGTTTGACTATTCTCGCATGACTCGTTGGGACATAACGACACAGGAAACACTATACTCTCTGGACTTCATTGCATTGGTGTCGAGCTGTTTTAAGTTTCTTCGGTTAGCCATTCACAGTGGCTAGCTTGTGTGAGATAACTTGCGGTTTAGCACGAATCAAATTTTAGGCGCCATTGCTTGGGGTGTGCTAATTATCTTCGTTTAGCAGTTAGTGATTTGAATATTCACTCCTTGTTCATACCATCTATCTATATCTATATATATTTTCTTATAAAAATCCAAAAACCCAAAACATCTTAAAGCGTATAAAACACAAAAATATTTTCCTTTTGTTTCTATATATGTATCAAAGATAAAAATACAAAAGATTTGTCGTTTTCTTTGTTTAATAATAACAACATAAAAGATTACCACATGAAACCAAGGCGTTGTACTACCTAGCTGAAATACGACCATAATAAGTTCCCGAACCAAAGATTAAAACTTGCCTTTGTGTCCTTGTGAGTGGTGTACCTTTTCAAAAAGCCATTCATCTTGTGATTATTGGTTTAAGTTCACTTTGTGTTTTGCCTCGATATTGTTTTAATTGGATTTGTTGTTATATCTACTTGTCAAAACCATAAAACCCAAAAGATTCTTCTTACCCCATTTTCACCATTTTCATAATTCCTTTCCTTAACTCGAGATCTCTTAGAGTTAACTCTAGTGTATCTTTTCGCTCTTCTAGATCTGTAAGCCCATTTCGTGAGCTTGTCGAGATTCCAAGAAGGCGTGTCCGTGAACTTCGCCCCATCGATCGGATCGAGATCCGGATGCTCACACTACTTCCGTTATCATGGCGGAAGAGCGTCCTATGTGTGAGCTTCTCCGGGCACCCATCGGCGGGTATGGAGATGCTATTGTTATCCGGCCATTGTGGTGAAAATTTTGAACTCAAAACCGGGTTCTTGAATCTTGTAACCTCAAGTCAATTCTATGGTTTTGGCGGGATGATCCTCATGCTCATATTCGATGGTTTAACAAGATTGCATCTACCATCAAATACAAGAATGTCCCTACGGATCTTTGTCAAGCTTCTTACATTCCCATTTTCCTTGAGGGCAAGCCGGTTGGCTTGAAAAACAACCCCTAAATCAATCGAAACATGGGAAGACACGGTGAAGAAATTTGTGAGCGAGTTTTATCCACCTTCCAAAACCACGAGTCTTAAAATGAAATCATCAAGTTCACACAAAGTTTGATGAACCCTTGATGAATCGTGGGATCGTTTTAAGGAATTGCTCATAAATGTCCTCACCACGGTTTCTCGAGTTGATGCAACTCGATACTTTCTATAATGGGTGAGTCAATCGATCAAGATTCTCTCAATTCCTCCATTGGAGGAAATTTCTTGAGCAAAGCGTAAAAGAAGCTTTAACGATAATTGAAAACAAGTCTAAAGTCCGCCTTGCCGCAAAGCAAACGGTTGTTTCCCAAGTCGGTGTTGGTCCTTCTTCTTCATCACCGTGAGTCAATCTAGCACCGATGCTAAGATTGACAAACTCATGAAGCAATTCAAGCTTTGGTTCTCTCCAACCAAAAGAAAGTTTCTTTTCACAAACTTCACCTCTGCTGAAGTTAAGAAAGTGGAAGTCACGTGTTACTTGTGGTGGCCCCATGCCTATTACATTGTATGGCCACCGATGGTAACCCTTTTGAAGCAAATCTTTGTGGGCGGGATTTCCAATTCGGGAGGCAACCAATATCGTGCTCCTATGGACCCGAACCACCGTCCTAACCACTACCACTGGACCACCGGTTTCAACCAAAACCAAAACCGTAATCAAAATCGAATAGACCAAACCAAGGTTTTCAAAACCAAGGTAATTTTAGTCAAAATAACGGTTTTCAAAATCAAAGTCAAAACTTCCAACACCAAGGAAATTTTAATAGAAACCAAGGTCGGAAATTTCAACCACAGGTACTTTCATGGCAATAATCAAGGAAATTTTCAAAATCAAGGTCCTAATCCAAACAATAGAGGCGAAATTTTCTGTGCAAAATCAAGCCATTGTTCCAAGCTGGACCATCATCGATGAGTTGTTGAAGCAATTCATGAAATCCCAGAGGAAATGAATATGTTGTTGGTTACGCGATTTCGACATTAAGAAGTCTTTAAATGATCGACCCTCGGGCTCGGTACTTTACCTAGCAACACGATCGCTAATCAGAGGCGATGCAAAGCGATCACAACCGAAGTGGTGCTTCATATGATGGACCCGCTATTCCTACTACCTCTTCTTCTTCTCTCCGAAGGTAGTGGAAAGTGAACACGAGGCGACAAAGGACAAGGAACTTCCTACTAATAACGGAGGTACCGGCAATGTCCATCCTCGGGTTGTCCGAAACCCAAAACCAAACACAGGTTGTTTTGAACCTCCGGTTGAAAACCCCAATCAAAACTTCTATTCCTTACCCATCACGTTTAAATGAGCAAAAGCTCATGAAAAAGCCGGTCATCAAATGGAAAAATTCTTTCAAATTTTCCAAGAACTTCATTTTGACATAAGCTGCGGATGCTATCATCTTGATGCCCAAGTTTGCATCAACTCTCAAACACATGTTAAGCAATAAGGAAAAAGCTGTTTGAAATGGCTAAAACTCCTTTGAGCGAGCGCTCGTGATTCATTAAAAAGCTTCAGAAGCTTGGAGATCTGGAAAATTTCTTCTTCCTTGTGTTTTCGGGGAATGATTGAATGCTTTGCCCTTGCCGATCTTGGTGCAAGCATCAATCGATGCCTTATTCGATATGGAAGAAACTTTCTCTTCGAACTTGTTCCTACACGCATGACTCTTGAGCTTGCGGATCGTTCTATATCGCGTCCTCTTGGCATCGCCGAGGATGTATTCGTGAAAGTAGGAAAGTTCCATTTTCCGGTGACTTTGTGGTTGTTGATTTCGATGCGATCCTCGGGTTCCCTCATTGTTGGAAGAGTTCACGAGCGGGCGTGCTCTCATTGATGTATTTGAGCAAGAAATCACGTTACGTGTGGGTAATGAAGTTGTTACCTTTAACCTTGATCAAACTTGAGGTACTCCTCAAATTATGATCTTGAATCAATTAATCGAGTCGATTTAATTGATATTGCTTGAGAGGAGTACTCTCGAGAGTTTCTTGGTTATCTTCATAATTACGTGAGTGGGGATTCCACCACATCTTCTCAACCAATCATTGCCGACTCTTCCCCTCTCTCTCCGTTTGAGGGAGGTGACTTCTTCTGGAAGAGATCGATGAGTTTCTTGCTAGTGATGAATCAATTCCGCTGGGAATTGATGGTGTTTATGATTCGGAGGAGATATCCTTTATCTTGAGCAATTGTTAAATGAAGATCCATTACCTTCACTCCTCCGAAAGAGATCACGATTGAGGAAATCAAATCGGTACAAACATCTCTTGAAGAATTTCCGAGGTTGAACTTAAGGACCTACCTCCTCATCTCGAGTATGCATTCTTGGAGGTGATGATAAATTACCGTCATAATTGCTAAAGACTTAGCGAGGAGGAAAAGCGCTCTCATAAAGGTCTTGAAGTCACACAAGCAAGCAATTGCTTGGAAACTCTCCGACATTAAGGGTATCAACCACGAGTTTTGTACTCACAAAATCTTAATGGAGGATGACTTCAAACCAGCGATCCAACATCGAGAGAAGGTGAATCCTAAGATTCATGAGGTTATCAAACAAGAGGTTCTCAAACTTCTTGATGCGGTTTAATTTACCCGATCTCGATAGTCCTTGGGTTAGCCATTCAATTGTGTTCCAAAAAGGGTGGCATAAGCTGTTGTCACAAATGAAGAAAGCGAGTTAATTCCAACTCGATTGGTTACGGGATGGCGTGTGTGTATTGACTATCGCAAGTTAAGCGAAGCCACCGTAAAGACCATTTTCCTCTACCCTTCATGGATCGGATGCTTGAGAGATTAGCGAGGAGCGAATACTATTGTTTCCTTGATGGTTTCTCGGGTTATTTCAGATCCCCATTGATCCATTGGATCAAGAAAAGACCACATTCACACCCCATACGGAACTTTTGCCTCTGGGCGTATGCCTTTTGGCCTATGTAATGCTCACAGCACGTTCCAACGATGTATGATGGCAATTTTCCACGACATGATCGGAAACAATGGAGGTGTTTATGGATGACTTCTCGGTCATTGGGGACTCATTTCGGACATGTCTCTCCCATTTAGATAAAATGCTAAAAGGTGTGAAGACACCAATCTTTGTCTAAATTGGGAGAAGAGCCACTTTATGGTCAAAGAAGGCATAGTCCTTGGCCATAAGATTTCCAAAAGCAGGATTGAGGTAGATAGAGCAAAAGTTGATGTTATTGCTAAATTGCCTCATCCTACTACCGTCAAAGGTATTAGGAGTTTTCTAGGTCATGCGGGGTTTTATCGTAGATTCATACAAGATTTTTCTAAAATCGCTCGACCTATGACCCATCTTCTTGAAAAGATGCTCCTTTTATCTTCTCACTGAGTGCATCGAAGCTTTTGAAACATTAAAGAAAAAGCTACGGAAGCACCCATTCTAGTTGCCCCGGCGGGATTTACCCTTTGAGCTCATGTGCGATGCAAGTGATTTTGCTATCGGTGCGGTCTTGGGGCAACGAAAAACCAAGCATTTTCGACCTATCCACTACATGAGTAAACTATGGTGAAGCTCAAACCCATTACACCACTACGGAAAAAGAATTATTAGGCATGGTGTATGCGTTTGAAAAGTTTCGACCATACCTTATCTTGACCAAATGCGTGGTGTATCACGGATCACTCGGCTCTCAAATATCTCTTTGCAAAACAAGATGCAAAGCGAGATTGCTCCGTTGGGTTCTCCTCCTACAAGAATTTGATATCATTATCGTGATAAAAAGGAGGCGAGAACACAGGCTGCGATCATCTGTCCGTCTAGAAAACCCTCACGGGATGTGTTTGAGAAAAAGGAAATAAATGAAACATTTCCTCTCGAAACACTCAATGTGGTTTCTTTTCGTGGAGACTCTTCTACCCCATGGTTTCTTGACTTTGCAAATTACCATGCGGGTAACTTTGTGGTGAAAGGGATGTCGTCCCAACGGAAAAACAAATTCTTTAAAGATGTAAAACATTACTTACGGGACGACCCTACTTATTCAAAATTTGCGCGGATCAAGTCATCGAGCGATGTGTGTATGGTCGGGAAGCCATTGACATTCTCAAGGCTTGCCATTACGGACCTCTTGGGGACATCATAGCCCCAACTACACCGCCAAGAAGGTGTTTGATTCCGGATTCTATTGGCCCGATTTACAAGGATGCCCATGAATTTGTCAAAACACAGCGGCGCTTGTCAGCGTCACGGAAATATCTCACAAAGAAATGAAATGCCATAAGCGCCATTCAAGTGTGTGAGATTTTTGACATCCGGGGCATTGACTTTATGGGGCCATTTCCATCATCTCGAGGAAACAAATACATACTCGTGGCCGTTGACTATTTGTCAAAATGGGTTGAAGCTAAGGCTTTGCCTACCAACGATGCCGAGTTGTTGTGAAATTCTTAAAATCTCTTTTGCTAGGTTTGGAACTCCACGAGCTATAATCGGTGATCGTGAGTGCGCATTTTGCAATGACCGGTTTGATAGAGTCATGCAAAAGTATGGTGTAACTCACCGTCTCTCTCTGCGTACCACCCCGAACAAGTGGGCAAGTGGAAGTTTCCAACCGGGGATTAAAAGAATTCTTGAGAGGACGGTTGGCGAAAACCGTGCCTCTTGGTCGGATAAGCTAGATGGCGCTCTCTGGGCCTTCCGTGCGACTTATAAAACACCCATCGGTGTACTCCATACAAGCTTGTGTGCGGAAGGCGTGTCATCTGCCGGTTGAGCTTGAGCACAAGGCATCTTGGGCCTTGAAACATGCCAACCGATATTCGAGACGGTGGTGATCACGGAAAGTTCAAATGAATGAATTAAATGAACTCCGTGATCAAGCATCGAGAACTCTTTGATCTATAAAGAAAAGACAAAGAAGATTCATGACTCAAAGATCAAAACCGCGTTTTCAGCGTCGGTGATCGAGTCCTTCTTTTCAATTCAAGATTGAAGATTTTCTCGGAAAACTAAAATCCATTGATGCGGACCATTCACCATCACTAAAGTATTTCCATATGGAACCATTGAGTTATCTCAACCCGATGGTCCAAACTTTAAAGTGAATGGTCATCGGTTGAAGCATTATTTTGGAGGGACATTCCTCCTGTGGTTGTCCGGATCTACAAACTTTCCCCATGAACCAATGAATGCGGGGATCGAGTCAAGCTAGCGACTCGGGAATCAAAAACAGTAGCATGCTACATGGGTTTTCACCGTGTGTACCACCACCTAGTGTGGGGAGTTGCCCATTGTTGTATATAAGAGTTTCAAAAAAAAAAAAAAAAAAAAAAAATCTTGCTAAATAATGGCGTAGTATTTCCTTTTCGTTCTATGTTTCGGCATAACCGCGGTACTTTGAATATTGAGGGCAATATTCATTTCTAGTGTGGGGGAATTCTCACGAATTTTATCATGTAATTATACCGCCTAATTCCCCATTTTGGCCAAAATTTTTTTTGAGTAAGTGTTTTGCACTTACTCGACTTATGATTATCGATCCGCCATGTCTAATAAACAAAAGGATTGGCTAATCCGAGAGCAAGCGGCTCTTGGTAAAGATATCTCAAATCCGTTGACGACTTGCAATTTGCCCAAAATTGTATGGTATTATTCACCATATCCTTAAAAGTGAAGAGTTGGCTAGCCCGCAAGTTTATGGCTTGTGGTAAAGGCGATGGAAAACCATAATTGGTAATCGGCTCACCAAAGATAATATTGATAATTTATCTAAGAGTTGGCTAGTCCGAAGCAAGCGGCTTACGGTAAAGACAAATCAAATCCGTTGGAAGGCGGTGATTTGCTCAAAATCATTTGGTTATCGGTGTACCAAGGTTCTTACTTGAGCTGAAACATTTGGCTACTCGAGTAATGGCTTTTGGTAAAGAGATGAAATCCATTAATTTTTCTCAAAACATTGCTAGGGACTAGCAATATCTTAGTGTGGGGATTGATGAGTGTCTAAATACTCATCATTTTGTACCATTTAAAGCGCAAAAACATCGAAAACACTCGAAATGCATCAAAATGATAAAAATATCACAAATAAGTGTTTTATGTGTTTTAAATGCAAAATATCAAAATCGGTGAAAAGCGTATCAAGTTTGCATAATTGGCGGTTTAGTCCCCAGTTTCAAAAGTTGTCAAAAGCAGTCCACAGTAAATCAAAATAAAGAAAAATATCATTTCAAGTCCCTAGGATTCATGAGTTGTCAAAATTGGTCCTTGAGATTTAAAATTGCAAAATTACAACTTAGGTCCCTAAACTTTGAAAATTGTCAAGTTTGGTCCTTGGAAGTTTGAAAATGTCAAAAATAGTCCTTGTACTATTGAAACTTGTCAAAAGTGACCCTTGAAACAACTTTGGAAATTGGCGAAATGGTCCTTCAAGTTTGGAAAATTGCAAAATTGGTCCTTGTCATATTAAAACCAAGCCATGACCCTTGTCAACCATTTGACCCCTGCCATTATACCATTTGACCCCTGCCATTACTTTTTGACCCCCTGGTCAAACCCCTGGTCAACACCGATCAAACCACCCCCTTCCCTCCCCTTATCTTATCTCTCTTCCACTTGCTGCACTCTCTCTCCCCATCACTCTCACCTTATCCTCCCCCATCATCATCATATCTACCAACCTTACACACCACAATTAATGCCACCCCCTAGTTGCAAATTCGAAGCCCGGAGGTCAAACCAGTTTTCATAAAATTGATCAAATGGCCAAAATGATTCAAGTCATCCAATGGCCAAGATTATTAGTGGGATTTGATCGGAGGAGACGAGAGAAGCATTTGGTGTATAAAAAGAAGAAGAAGAGAGAGAGAAAGTAGTACTTAGTTTTAAAATTTCATGTATGTCGTTTTTATAAAATGTCTTAGTTTAAGTTCAAAATTGTAATTTCAAGTTTCTATGTATTAAACTTAAGTTATTTAATCTTGTAATCTCATTTTCAAGTATCAATTCAAAGTTTCATTAAAGTTTCATGTTTTATGTTTCTTTGTTGAAAAATTTCAATTTCAAACTCTTATATTCAAAGCTTCAAATAGCTTATTTTTAAGTTCAAATAAGCTTATTTAAGCTTATTATAGCTTTTAGTAAGCTTATAAAGCAGTTTCAAGCAAAATTGGTATTTGGTCAACAAAAGTCAACTGAGAAGAAAATTTGGTTCAAGCGGTTTGGAAATGGAATGGGGTTGATGCGAGCTTGGATTTGGGTTGGATTTGAGTAGAATAGTTTGGTTTGGGTTACGGTTTAAGCCATTGCAAAAATAAAATTTGGACACTTGTGAGTTTTTATCTCATTTTCCATTTCTAATTCGGTTTGCATAAAGTGTGTTTGTGTTTGAATCTGTGGTCATTAAATAGTTTAAACTGTTTATTTAGTTGTAATTAGGATAATTAGATTCGGTTTAAGTGATAGCATAAGCTAATTCGATGTAGTAGCTTAGTTTAAAGTTGCAAATCGCAGTTAAGTAAAATAGTGTTTGGATCGGTTGGATTATTTGAGCTTGAGCTTTGGTTTGTGTTTAAAATTTGTCTACTCGGTCTTAATATAGGTCCATTTGAATCATTTTAGTCATCATATTGCATCTGCATAGCTCAAAGTCAAAATCACATTAAATCATCTTAATTTCATATCTGTTGAAATTTTGTGAAATCAAAAGCTTGATTTGTGTTTAGAAATCATAGAGTAGCTTGCATTAGTTTTATTTCATCATAAAACATCATATTCGGTCCATAAATTAAGATCAAAGTTCAAAAAAGTCAAAGTTTCATAAGCTTGCTCAAAAGTCAAAAATAGTTGAAAACTCGGTTTTCACCCAACTAAGATGATTTTAATTGATTCATTTTGGGTCAAATCAAGTGAAACTTTGGGTTTATAAACTTCAATGGTCTAGTTTCTTAATATGATTTTTGTAGATTTTTAGTAATTTTTAAAAGCTCCAAAGAGCTTGTCAAGCAGGGGCTTATATGCCTGCATTCACAACTCGATGAATCTTGAGTTTTCTCGATTCTTCTGAGCTTGTCAAAAGCTCATAAGAGCTTGTCTTGGTCTCAACTTTGGTTTACAAGTAGCTAGCCAGGTCTACTTTAGGTTCCAACTTCGGTTTTGAGTTCAACTTATTTGAGTAGCTTATTTTTAAGCTACAAAGTAGTAGCTCAAATCTGTTTTTTGGCACTTAAGTTCAAATCATCAAATCTGTGTAGTTTGCATTTTAGAGGTTAAGGATAGTTGTAATAAGTTGCTTTTGAGTAGTTTTAGCTTATTATAGCTTACGTGTTCATTTGGTGCTCATTTGTACCTTTTGGCTTATTTCAGTGCTTATTTATAAGCACTTGCCTTCTGATTCATATTCTTACACATAAGCTCTTTGTTTTATATTTTCTTAGATTCATAATATTAATTTAGACTTTTCTGAATTTTTCATATTTTTCTAGCTTTTTTGCTATTTTTCTTCATTTAAAAGCAGTTTTAGGCAATTTTAATTAGCTTTTAATACAATTAATTCGAAAAAGTTCAAAAAATAAGTTTTCATTTTCCTAGGTTAAGATAAATATAAAAAGTCAAAAAATATTTTTCAGATTTTCATAGTTTAATTTGTAATTTTAGCAATTTAATTAGTTTTAAATAGTTTTTAATTCATAGAAAATAGAAAAATAATCGAGAAAAATACAAAATTAGTTTTGAAAATTCTCTTTAGTTATTTTAGATTTTTCTAAGTCATAATTTCATTTTCTAGCTTTATTTCATATTTTCTTGTATTTTAGGGTATTATTAAATAGTTAAAATAGTTTTAATTAATAATAATTAGATAAATAGTTTTAAAAATAATTTTCTTTTTCTAAAATTTTCTCTTATCATTAGGTTTGTAAAATGTCATTTTCATATTTTTAGGATTAATATTGCTTGATTTCACATTTTCTTTTATGCGTCGCGTAGTTTTAATTTAAGTTTTATAAAGAAAAATCAAAACATCATTTTAAAAATAGTGATAGCGTTTATTTAATATAATTTATCTTTTAATTTTCTTTAATTTGCATTTAAGCCCTGTAATTTATATACTTTTTCTTTAGGTATAATCAATCATATCTCTTTTCCGTTCAAATCCTCTCGATCACTATTCGTTTGACTATTCTCGCACATTCGTTGGGACATAACGACACAGGGAAACACTATACTCTCTCTGGACTTCATTGCATTTGTATGTTCGAGCTGTTTTAAGTTTCTTACGGTTAGCCATTCACAGTGGCTAGCTTGTGTGAGATAACTATCTAGCACACATGCATCAAATGAATAGAAAATAAGGTCTCTTGGTTGTGAGGTACATCGAGATCCAATCATACTACGATATTTCATTTGATCTACCATGATCCACAGGTGTTCCTCATCAAGTTTAGTATGCTCTATCATGGGGTGTCAACAGGTCACAAGTATCAAATCCAAATTTCTTTAAAATCTCATTTGCATATTTAGATTGATTGATAAAAATGCCTCCGGACTTTGTGAAATTTGTAATCCCAAGAAAAATGACATTTGTCCCATCATTGACATTTGAAATTTGGAGCCCATCTCCTTAGAAAACGGTCACATTCATTGGAGTCGATCGAGGCAAAATAATATCATCAACATAGATTTGAGCGTGAATTAAATGTTTGTCGACTTTACGGTGAACAATGTTGGATCAGCTGCTCCTTTCTTTGAATCCGGTGGATAGAAGAAACTTTGACGTATCATACCATGCCCTTGGAGCTTGCTTCAAGCCGTAAAGAAACCTTCTTCAAGCGATAGACATGAGTAGGATGCTCGGATTCACAAAACCTTCAGGTTGGTGGCGTATCGACTTCTTTAAGATCTCCGTTAAGAAAAGCCGTTCACATCTATCGATAGACTACCATATTCTTACTTGCGGCGTTAGCCGGGAAGATTACGATTGCCTCGTCGTGCAACTAGAGCAAATGATTCTTCAAAGTCAATACCTCCTCTTGACGGTATCCTTTAGCAACCAATCGAGCCTTGTTCTTTAATACATCACCATGCTCATCGAGTTTTACTTTGAAGATCCATTTTAGAGCAATGATCATAGCACGATCGGGGCGGTACTAATTCCCATACATCTAGTCGATCAAACTCATGAATTTCTTTTGCAAGACATTGAACCCGGTGTCTTCATTCATGGCGGTTTAACGTCTTTTGGTTCGATCTTAGGCGATGCGGAGTTGAAGAAGCACCATAAGGCATTAGTTGCAAGTTGTTTACAGTGGATCTTTGGGCGAGAGGGTTTCCAATGATGTTGTCCAATGGATGGTCATGTGTCCATTTTCTAAGGTGTTCATGTGGTTGTTGTTGAGGCGGAAATAGCAGTCGTTTTCTCCGATGAAGATGGTTACGATGATGGTTCGAGAGCAAATATGTTCTTAAAGGGAGCATCTTGAGAGTAGCAAAGGATTATCTCCATCATAGGTGCGAAACAATTCCATGATGTACACTCAATGATGAAGGATTTGATGATGAGACAGTGATCATCGGCAGCGCTTCTTGACTTAATGACATAGAAACGAAGGGTTAACTTCATTGGCGAGGATAGGAGCGACCTCATTGATGGATTTGACGGATCATTAGCAATTGGCTCATAGTGTTCATCAAACATTGGATCAAACAATTTCTTCAAATCATCTTTTGAAGGAGGTACATAAGGAGTTGCTGGTGAGAGATTTTGTACAAGAGAAGAACTAATGGGACTACTTAATGAAGGTTGTGATGCGGGTCTAGAACTTGATTGTTCTGGAGCCATTTGCCCGGACAGCTCATCAAACGTGACGTGAATAGTTTCCATGATATCTCGAATTCTTTTGTAGATTCGGTAACCCTTCCTATTTGGTGCATAACCTACAAAAACTCCTATGTCTGCTTTAGCTTTTAATTTACCTAAATCTTGACCATCATTTGTTGGATAGCATAAAGCACCGAACACACGAAGGAAAGAGAGACCAGGTTTTCTGTTGTGGACGAGTTCATATGGAGTTTTACCATGAGTGGTGTGGATGAGAGAGCGATTTTGGGTGTAGCAAGCAGTGGCAATGGCTTTAGCCCAGAGAAACATTGGAACATTTGAGTAAATTAGCATAGTTCTTACAGCTTCTACAGGAGTCCGATTTCGTCTTTCAACTACACCGTTCTGTTGAGGAGTACGTGGAACACTTCTTTGATGACTGATTCCAATGCTTTCATAAAACCGACTTAGTTCTTTGTTAACAAACTCGGTTCCATTGTCATTCGTATGATTCTAATAGTCTTGCTAAGTCGAACTGCAATTTGTTTGATAAGTTTGATGATGACGTCGGGTTTCATCCTTTGTCCTCGAAACTTAACCCAAGTAAATCGAGAGTAGTCATCAACAACGACTAAAATATATTTCTTCCCATTTATCGTTTGCACTCTCATTGGTCCGCACAAATCCATATGAAGGGTATGCGAACTTCCATTAATGAGTTTGTGGGTTTGGGTTTGTGGGCATATTTCTTGCTTTTTCCCAATTGGCATCTTGAACAAAGATGATATTTTCATACTTTAATGGGGTAGGCCTCTTAGAAGATCTGTCTGGAAAGATTATTAATGGTGCCAAAGTTCAAGTGATTGAGGCGCGATGCCATAACTATGATTTTGTTTTGAAGCCTTTGACAACAAGCGATTGGAGAAGACTTCATCATGTCTTTGATAGAGATGGTGTATAGGTTTGAGCCACGTGTTCCTCTTAACAGTTCTACACCATCAAGTTCTCTAACAAAACATGTATGTTTTCTAAAAGCCACCTCTAGATCGGAATCACATAATTGACCAATAGAGAATAGATTATGACCAAGACCTTCTACATAATATACCACGGAGATTACACTATCACCAACAACATAGTCTCCATAACCCATAATTGCACCAAAATGGTCATTCCAGATCTAACGGTCTCGATGAATTTACTCACGAAGTTCGCGAGCATGAGCGATCTCTAGTCATATGCTTGGAATAACTGAGTCCGGTACCACGAGCGATTTGAATGATCTGCGGTTGAACACGAGACAAGAATGGATAACTTGATAATTGGGATCCCCATGTAAGAATGGGTTCCATTTGGTTAGTAACGATGATTGGAACACCCACATCGTAAGTAGAAACAATGGAATCATCGGGGATAGATGCGGTGCTAGTGTCCGTGTTTGACCTATTCAAAGTATGTTCACTTCTTAAAGGAATAGTTCTACCAAGAGGCATCCATTTTCTAATGGGCATTGACTTAGAAAATTTAGGGCACAACTCATTAAGATTAAATTTATGCCGATGGTATCCATTGATAACCTATATTACTAAATTTTCTTCCCGTGGGTTTCAATGTTTTCTAACCTTCTTCCGCCTTTGCTTTCTAGCCTTCTTAGCATGATTATTGGCATTAACAATCTTAACGGGGCATTTAACAAGATTAATCAATTCATTCACACCACATTCATGATTAATAATGAAACCAAGCAATCATCATTACATGTTTTGCCAAAAGTAGCGAAATTGAATTAATTACGATGCGCTTATAGCTAATACTAGAATCAACACGATTCGTTTTATTCAACTCAAACTTAATGTTCCTAGGGTGGTCTTCTACTCTCTTCCATTGCACATTCTTAGCTTGCGAGGTCCTATCTTGCTTTGTATTTCACGGAGGCTTTGACCCGCTTGCTTTTATGTCACCGATTACTCTGTAGGGGAATTATGGGAACATTAGTTGGTTGGGCTACCTTTTGCATTCTGAACTAGAAGTGCGGGGATCCGAACTACTTGAAGGCACTTTAGAGTTCACTTTCTTATCTTGGGCATAGAATGGGATGCATACTTAGCACTAGGCATAGAACAAGGCATCACAACTTTATCTTTCTCACATAAGGATTTAGGACATGTTGCTCTTAAACATTCTAACGACTCCCGAGATCGTTTGGCACGAATGCAAGCAAACCTAATTTCACTATCAAGTGGCTTATTTATGAAATCCCCTTCTACAATCTCACGGAGATATTCTAGACTATCCTTAAGGTGAGCGAAATAGTTATGAAACACAAGCTCATTATTTCCAAGATGAGGAGGAATGTATTTAACAGTCACAGTATATTTAGAGTCTGCAGATGACTTTGATGCAACATTCTCATTAAAGACAAGTGGCATTTTCCTTTTACGACTCTTGATTCTCAATTTCCTTTTGTAAAGACGTTATTTTTCGTTGTTCTTGTCACGAGTGACTTTCATTGAATCATATAACTCTTTAAAGTGTCGTTTAACTTTTCATTTTCTTCTAGAAAATTCTCATTTTCCTTTTGTAAAACATTAACCAAGTTTTGAAAATGAAAAGTTTGAGAACACCGAGGATCTAAAGGAGGAGGCATTTGGGAGTCAATCACATTGTTCTTTTCACCCTTTAATTGTGAAATTTGGGCTTTCAACTTTACGATCGTGTTACAATGAGCTTGAATCATTCATCACGTTTGTTTATTTCAAAAGCGCATCAAACTCGGAATATCCGAGGATATTTTGATGTTTGAGGTTTTAACATTTTCTTTTAGATGTTGATATTTTAGTTGCAAATCAAAATGTTCAACTTCTAGTTTAGAAAAATGTTTTACCAAATTATCGTGATCATCACGGTCAATTTTCTCATTTAGTTTTGAGTTTTTGTTTTCAAGCTCAATGACATGATCATGGGAAACTTTTAAAGCAACAGATAATTAATGAAATTGAGAAGCGATAATAGAATGCTTAATGTGATATAAAACACATCTTGAGCCATACAACTCAATACTAAGTTCTCATTTAGGATATGCAAATTCTTCCTTTCAATTTCATTATATTTGAGTTCCGTTCATAATCATTGACTTCAACAATCATTGCATCAAATTCCTTTTCCATTTCTTTAATATCCGAGTTTATCCCTTTTGAAGACTCTCAAATTGACCTTTTAATTGTTTAAAGAAAGGCATGACCTCGGTTAAATAGCATTCTTTAGTTTGCTCAAAACCTCTTTCCCTTACATTATCCACAGTAGGTGTGATTCTCTTCTTACATGTCTTCTCAAAATCAACAAATAAGTGATAAACTACATACGGTGATTAAGGTCTTGCTATTAGTGGAAATAGTTCTAGGAACTAAATGCATTGGTGTATTAGGAGGATACACGATAGTTGCGAGCACTTTCCTAAGGGAGGTTTGTTTCAACAAGTTCACTTGCCTTTTGCTTATCCATATCTTTCTTCCAAAAATTTGTTCGGGGTTAATTGGGTTTGAGGCTTAAACACATTCGGGAGATCCAATTTTCTTTTGTGTAATCATGGGGTTTGAGCGTTATGTTTTGCTTTTTACACTCGGGATCATTTAGCTTCTTATCCATTTTCTCCCTATTGACTTCTTCAAATTGCATATCTTCCTCGGTGCACTTAGCGCACTAGGTTTCTGCCTAGGCTTAAGGATTTCATTACCATCATAAATTACCTTATGAGCTTCTCTAGCTACTTTACCATATTCGAGTTGGGTTCCTTTACTAGAGGAATGCTATGCTTATCGTGAGAACTCTATGCTTAGTGATCATGTGGCGATCGAATGGTATTCCTTGTGCGTACAACTTATTTTCAAGCTTGTTTTCAAAGTTTTTAGATTAGAAAAATCATTCAAAAGTTTTGATTCCTTAGCATTAAATTCTTGTTTAAGCCCTTTAACATTATCTTGGAGTTCTTGCTTTTGCTATGAGTTTTTGAAAGCTTGTCTTTCAAGGAATCTAGCTCTTGTTTTAATATTTCTTCCCTAAAATTACTTTTTCTAATAATTGTACGCATTTGGTCATCCATTTCCTGCACACGGGTAGTTAACTAAAACTTAGCATGTTGTTCATAAATGGCAACTTGTTCTTTATAGGCATTAAGTTCGGAGATAACAGAATCATCGAGGGCACATGCGGTGTATTCATCAAAACATAGTCATCATTGATGCGAGGATGCATCACTTGGTACAATTTCACTTTCACTTTGTATCACATATTGATCATATGGGACAATATTACTATTACCTACATTATCAATATTTGATTCATAAGTTTCAATAGATTGTGCCGTTATGTATCTTTTGCTCATCAACCTCATCGTATAGTTTTAATACCTCGAGATGATTGAATCTTTGGATGGACCACTGTTGTGATGATGAGACCTTTGGAGAGACCATTGGAGAAATGCTAGCCATGAAGATTGTGCAGGCGTAGGTTCATCATCGACATCGAGTCATATGCATCACGATCATCAATTTGAAAGGCATTTTGATGATTGTGACCTAATTCTGAATTGGTTTGCTCATCCACATCGCATCATATGTCTTAGCATTTCCCTCGGAAGAAATAACAACTCTTCTTCATCCAAAACAACTCCATTATCTTGAGCTTGCACAAGCAACATCTTATCCCTGAAATACTCTACATTTTGAGGGCGTTTTGGAGATGTGTAGTTCCTTGCAATGTGTCCTTCACCACCACAGTTGAAGCACTTGATTGGCTTTCCTTGTCCTTGATTTGCATTCCTTCCACGATTCTGATTACCCATATATCTACCACCACCCCCAGCATTCCCATATTCAGCTCCAACATTACCTTGTCCAGCTCCAACATTCCCTTGCTCATTATGTGGAAGGTACGCATTTTGTCTTCCTTGCACATTTTGCACCACTACCTTTCCTTCTCTTATGGTGGCATGATTGTGGAGATTAGAAGCTATTATGAGTTGATTGTTGGAAGGTGGGGTAAAGTTCAGGTTTTGTTTAGCCATTATAGCCACTTGATGAGCAACTTGTTCCAAGAATTTGTCTAAGGGTTGATACCCTGGATCAGGAATGAGTTTGTGGTTACCGTTACCCATTGGTATGACTTGAAAAGCTTTGGTGGTAATTCCTACATTGGTGTAAAAGGTTGTTGAATCATTTGACGAACTTGCTTCTCCATGTTTAGATTTGAACTGTTCAAGAATCATTCGTTCAAACATAGCATGTCTCTCATTACGAAGCGAGAATGCATACAATTGCTCATAGTTAGTGTTCCTCAAACCCTTAGTTAACTTGGTAGTGACAAATTTGTGCCATTCGAGATTCATGTTGTTCACAAACTTTGAGTTAAAATTGAATATTTGGCATAGTCATTTTAATATTCCTCGTGTCATTCACAAGTTTATGAAACCTCACGTAATATTCGGTGACACTTTCCCGGTATCATCTTAAAGTGCTCAAAGTCATCATCTGATTGTGATTCTTTGTCTTCTTTAGTTAGTTCGAACCGAGAGAAGCATCTTGACATTATCCCAAACGCCTTGGCTTCGGTGTTGTGATTGATTAACTTGTAGATGTCTTTTGGAAGACCACAGTATAATGTTTGAAGCCACGATATCGACATCATATCTCTTTTCTCCTTATCATTGAGCTCATCATACGTCTTTAGTGCATCCAATCCTAAGATCATTGTACCATCCGCAGTTTCAAGTATGTCTCTTGTTGTCTCAATTTGATAAGGTCCTTCATCAATTGATTTGAGAATGTTGACCCCATTTTCCTTTCCCAAACAATACAACCTAATTCGTTGAGCCATGAGTCATAGTCGGTTCTGTCAAGCATGGGTGGGCAGTATCTAATCCAGTGCTTGAGCGTCCTCATTCTGTAAGAGATGATTGTAGGTACATTGGTAGACATGTTTACAAATTTCACGGGTTTTATAACTCTATTATTAAACGGAAATAGATTCTTTCACGGTTTTACTAAATCAAGAGAAAACCGTATTAGAAACAATAATCAACCAAGTCGCTATAACCCTTGAAGACAAGTCGCTAAGTATCAAGTCGCTAGAACTCGCTACAAAAGCTAATAATACTAACTCGCTAAGTAGACAAGTCGCTAAAGAACAACTCGCTAATAGTACCAACTCGCTAAGTAGACAAGTCGCTAAAGAACAACTCGCTAAGTGGGCAAGTCGCTAAGGAACAAATCGCTAAGAGGGCAAGTCGCTAAAGAACAACTCGCTAAGTGGGCAAAGTCAAGTCAAGAAAATTGTAAAGACAAGTCGCTAAGTTGACAAGTCACTAGCCGTAATGGTACAGCCACTACTTTGTACTATTTGTCGCTTTGTCTCAATAGACAAGTCGCTAGTGCTCAAGTCGCTACCACTTCAACTACAAGTCGCTGAAAAATATTGAAACAAGTCGCTACCAAGAAAACATATCCGAGACTCAAGTCGCTAACAAGAAAAGTTCAAACACAACACTTTTCAATCCAAAACTAACCCAACCACAGTGATTCAAGCTTTCCAAATCAAAACCCAAGCACTTACAATGATTCTAAACACAAAAGTACAATCAAAATTCAAACTTTAACACAAGAAATGATCCAAATGATGCAAAAACCACTAAACTTTTCAAACCCAAAACCATATAAAACCACTAGAAATCCAAGGACATGTAAGAGAGATGATCAAACCATGGCTCTTGATACCATTTTATACATATTGGTTTCACAAACACATCAAACCATGATCAAATATGGCGTACACTTTGAGGTTTTAGAGAGAAAGTTTAGAGGTTTGGGAACTTAGTGAGAGAAAGTAAAAGTATTATTATGAGCTCCAACCCTCTACCTTGGGAGGTAGAGGGTATTTATAGTATCTTACATAAGCGCCACCTACGGGCATGGATCGGGCATACAGGTGGGTAAAGACCCGTCCGTCCTCCACGGTGTTACTAAACTAAATACTAACTAACATTAAATAACTACGACTCGAGCTTTCTAACCATTACATATACTTGATTACATATACTTGAGGTGTGTGATTCCGGTTCCTCTTAAAGGCACTTTAATGCATGCTCAAGGTCATGAGTTGCTAAGCTTCGTTCATCACCACCGATAATAGTTCTTTTTCCCTCCATAGAAGTGTTGTGTTGAAGGCAATAGTAAAAGGTGCCTAAGGGTCGCGTTGAAGGTATTAGTGAAAGGTGCTGAAGGGTCGTGTCAAAGGAATTAGTGAAATGTACCAAGGGTGTACATTCGATATGGTGCATCGATGTACAAGATAGATAGTTTGGGTTAAAGGATATTGATATCCTTGTGATGTTGTAATAAGGAGTGTATCTCCTTTGGGGTAGTCGTGTAGTGGTGTAGTGTTGGGTAGTAGTTCCTCCTTTGTAATGGAACTCGGTATCTAGCCTTGTACCGGATAAAGTGTAGGCGACGTTGTGATAGGTGTGGTTCTACCTCGTGGAAGAACTCGGTGTCTAGCCTAGTACCGGATAAAGAGTAGGCGACATTGTGAAGGCGTATCCGCCACATTAAGGAGGTTGTGTTGTGTAGTGCTTACAAACTCTCGAGTGGGGAACTCAGGGAGTGGAGTAGTGCAAGGAAGGTGTCCTTGTAGCTGAACCACTATAATTACTCGTGTCGTGATTTTGTGTTCATTTCATCTTTATCTTTGCATTACTTATTTATATGTTTATCTATCATCATCCAACACACACATTAAATAGATTGACATAAGTCGATCTAAATAGTTTAAAACGAAGTTTTAATCGGTAAAACTATTCAACCCCTCTTCTAGTTTTCACAAAAGCCTTTGTACCTCGATAGTTTTTTATCTTTTGAAATGCTCCCCCTCAATATGTGCATTAATTAATGACAAACGTTTAGCACATATGGGAGAGCAGCCTATACTTTGAGTCGTAAAAGATCACATTTTATCATATTTCATATTTATATCACATTTTCTCCCCCGATCAAAAGTTTCAAAACTTTTGAGGTTTTGGATCCCAAGTGATTTAAATATGCTAGAAAAATTTGGAGAAAATGTGGTTTGATTGAATATATTCTGACAAGAAACATTACAGTGCTCCCCCTCAATTTGAGAGGGAGATTACAAGCCACAATCATTATACTACTATTCACTGCAGAGTTATTATATACACTTATTACAACACCACACCACACATAAAAGTTCTAAAAATTACAAAGATGATATGATCATTCGGTTCTCTATAGAAGTTTGTAGTTTCCTTAATGAACTCTTCCACCTACAAAACTCTCCAAGCTGCGGAAGATTCTCCTTGTCTTGAGCCTCTTCCCGATAGCAAATATGAAGGCCTCACTCATTTCCACAAGATAGCAAATCGCAACCTGTCAAAACGCAAGATACCAAGACGCAAGAACACAAATCGCAGCACTTGACAAAACGTAGGGATAAATCGCATGTCGCTTTCAGCAGGTACAAGCACTATCGTCCTTTTGTCCTTTTGCTAACAAATCGCAACAGAATATTAATATAATAATCAAATCGCAGTATCAACCTAGACAAATCGCAACAGAATATTAATATAATAATCAAATCGCAGTATCAACCCAGACAAATCGCAGCTTAAAGCAGACAAATCACAACCAAATGAAGAAAAATTGCACCCAATAAAATGTTTTTCGAGAGACAAAACGCAGCGAAGAAACAAGTGTCATTTTCACCTAAAACCACCTAAAATTCACCCTTTTGGACGTTTTTTCTTGGTTTCTTTTGCACAACTTGATCCTAGAAGATTATAACTATCCTAAAAACACTTACTTTAACACCACAAACGTGAGAATCAAAGGAAGCCACATATGAGTGTTAGGTCACTAGATTTACAAACACAAGTAATATAGAAAGAGATAAGGCGATTGAACAAGATCTAACACACACACACACACAATATTAAGGGGCGGTTGTCGTAAGGCATGAGTGAAGAGAATAACTTGAATAACCAACCCTCGAATGAGGGTTTACAAGAGTATTTATAGGAGAAAGCTAGGCAACACTCCTAGTTTCCATCCTTTCCTTAATGGGCTTGGGCCTAAGCTCATGGGCCTTCTACATAAGCTTAAGGCTAATAACAAACATAAAGGCCATAATAAAGCTAACTATTACATATTAATTACAAACACTTGATTATGGTTTAAGAGTGATTCCAACAATCTCCCCTCAGTGTTGGTGATGAGCGGTGAAAGCGTTGATGTAATAGTAGCTCGGCGTCTTCGACATTCTTCTTTCTTGAGAAAGAATTGCCTCGATTCGAACAATCTCCCGGTGTAGAGATAGTTGTCTTTGAGCAGTTATGCTTTAACGTCATCTTTAACTTTGTTCCTTGATCATTGTTCTTTGTGGTGAAAGTGATAGTATGTTGTTATGCGCATCAATTACGCCTCAGTGCCTTCATTTTCTCACGGTATCTCCACGTCATTCTTCAACATGCTCACACGCTCTTTGGCGTTGGAATTCGATCTTGATGAAGTTCTTTAAGTCTCTAACTTTGTAGATTCTTTGATTTGACGAAGAATCATTACATTGTGTGTTACTTTTGGATAGAACTTTCATTAGTGATGATGTTGGCGTGAGCATGAGAAGAATCGACACGATCATCCCGCTCCGGAGCTTCCATAAGAAAACATTTCAAGCGGTTAGTAATAAGCGGTTTAAGCACTTACAAGTTTGAACTTGAGAGTGTTAACGACATAGTGTGAAAACACAACTCTAATTCTCACAAGGCCGTTCTGAGGCTGAGTCCCACAAGTGAGATAACGCGATGTACCGGGTACACCTCTGATTCGGATGAGTCATTGAGGTACAATCAAGCATCACCTCACGACGTAGACCGTTTGAGACACACTAAGCGTAATCCACGGGGAGTTACCGGTGACTGCTTTATCGTCGTTTGTTTGATGTTGACCACAGCAAGAGTTTCCATTCAATCACCGAGGATCACGGTTGTGAACCTCTCATAAATGTTCTCGACGATTTCTAAGATGCATGAAGGACTCGATATGAACCATCGATGATCTTATTTGTTGATCAACAAGTGATGAAATGTCAAGTGTCCCTAAGAGATCTTTTGATGAATCTCGTGGCTCTAGACTCAATAGTGCGTTTTGGTTTTCTGAGCGGAGATTGTCACACCATCGTCCGGAGGCGAAATCTTCACGAGTGTAACGGAGGAACATAAGCACAAGATAATAGAACATACCAACGTTAAGATTAAAAGAAATAATACGCCATTACAATACTAGTTTAGCCGTCATCGGCAAATATATTACAAAGTTTAGTTCCCAAAATATTGCGTTCTATTACATAATGATTTGTAGTAACAAGTGAAAACTTCATTATGCAAGACCGGTAGAAAAACTTACTAACGATCACACGAAATGCATGAGAGAAAAGCGGGTCAACTATGAAAATAGTTGGTGAGTAAACATGTTTAGCAAAATAAGAAAACTCGTAAGAAATATTCAAAGCTTTCGGTCAACGAAAATAGTCCACAAAGCAAAGGCATTGTAAATCCACTCGGTTCAAGTTCCGCCCATACAAAACTTGCAACTGTGTATTCACAACCCATTGCACAAAATATAGCGTATGAAGTAGTCAAGTATAAGCGGTCATAATAGTTCACAATATAGTACCACGAATATAATAATTCGGGGATGCTCTTGATGAAACCAAATTAAGTTGGGTGCCACTACCCAAAGTTATGTTGGGTGCCTCTTCCCAAAGATATAATGGGTGCCTCTTCCCAAAGATATCTTGGGTGCCTCTTCCCAAAGATATAATGGGTGCCTCTTCCCAAAGATATACTCCGAACCTAGGAGACTTTATAGTGATGCTCGAACATAGGAGTCTTTATAGTGATGCTCGAACATAGGAGACTTTATAGTGATGCTCGAACATAGGAGACTTTAGGTCAAGGTCATAACATGTACGGTTCAATAAACTCAAGTAAGGCATTATTTCATAATTAAGTTCAAGGATTTGATTCAAGTTCACAAGTTCTAGTCAAACTAGTTAATAAAAGTAGTAAACAATTTAGCTCAAGAACGGTTCATGCATTTAGCCCCAAAATATAGTAAAAGCGGTAAAAGGGGTGTGATTACTCACTTGATGAATAGATGCGATGACAAAGTGGTTACACGAAATGTAGCGTGAATCCGAAAATGACCTATTATGAATGATATGATATGCAATAAGTCATGATGTAATGTTATGCATGCATTTCGGATGATATTTATACCATTTGTGAGTTTTGAAAATAATACTTATCGTCGAAAAATACTCTTTTGACGTCTTGACCATTCTTAAATTACTTTACAAGTATTTACGTCAAAATGTCATCCTATAATAGTTTCTTAATGATTTATTGTGAAATTATCACTTTTAAATAAATAAAATAATGTCGTTGGAAATTTCATGAAAGTGACAAAAATGGCTTTGAAAAACTAGTCGTAAAATGGTGTCGTCGATCGTTAGGAAAGCGAACTCGACGGTTTTGGAAAGTTTGTATCAAAATCTAGAAGTTTCAGTTCATGAGTTTTCGACATAAAGGTCTCGAACATAAAGATAATAAGGGTTAAAGATGGTGATTTTGTCTAAGATGTGGTTTAAAAATGAGTTTCGGCAAAGTTTAAGCATCCGTAAATAATTTATTACAACTCCGCTATACAAACGGTTGGTCGTTTTGAAAAATATGCTTGGTGATCTTAATTTCATTAGAAGACATCTCGTTACAAAAGTTCCACATCATTGATAAAAGCAGCCTTCAACATGGTCGTTTTAGTTACCGTAACACTTATCTCGTAAAAATAATATAGTTTTCTAAAAATAATAGTTACGGCAATTCTATGAAAGCGTGTATATCTTAGTCGTTTCAAATCCGTTTTCTCGTATTATATGTCCTTAGCTTCGTATCAAAGTATACTAATATATTTTTGATAAGTCGAAATAATTTGTGAAGCTTAAGGCTCGTTTTGACTCGAACAAACCAAAAATAGTATCTTTGAATTTTCGAAAAATATATATTTAGTCGTCAAACTTGAAAAATTCATAACTTCTTCGTTATAACTCCGTTTTATTCCGTTCAAGCGACACGGATTCGTTTTAAAGTATATTTTCTAAATATCAAGACCAAAATTTCGTGCCTCTGTCGGATTTTCCAGAAAATCAAAATAAGGACAGACCACTTTTAATACTTATCGAAAATAGTTTTCTCGTACTAAACCTATTCCAATCCCTTCAAATCAACTCCAAAGCTAATCTAATCCTACCATACACCTTCTTAGGGTGTCATGGGTTCCTAAACATCATCAAGACCAACATATACCAAGGGGATAATTATAGGATGACCTTTATATATATAACTCTAAAATCAATAGAAAAAATGGTATAAACAACACAAGTCTTGCATGTTTGCTAGAAAAATGAAGAAATAAATATGAAATGAAGATGAAATATGTAAAATGATAGTAATATGCTTACAAGTAAACTTGATGAGGTGATTAGAACAAAGGTTTAACCTAAACACTCTAGGTTTTATTTCAAAACCTTAACTAAGAGTGTATGCTAGATTGATTAACTTGAGCTTGAGAAAAATTGATGATCCCTTGTGACACTCTTGATAGAACCGGTTTTGAGAGGAAAGAAGCAAGAGAAAAGAACTTGATCTACTTCTTGAATAATTGAGGTGAAAATGAATGAGTGTAAGAAAAAAGGTTGAGTGTAGATCTTTATATAAGAAATTGTTGCCAAATCAAATTAATGCACTACCCTCCCCACATGGCCGGTTTTGGGGGGATGCATCTCAAAAATATTTTTTTTTTTTTTTATAATGTACAATTGTTAACAAGTGTAGGAAAAATGTATAAGCAAAGGTAACTTTGTAAAATTGTAGGTACATTAGTGTATTTAAGGTAGTTTTAGGTAAAAGTAATTTTTAATAAATCAAAGTAGAGTATAATGAGATCATAAAAATTGTAAAAATACATTCCTTGTAAAATTTGAGTGATAAAATAATTATCGTGTCGTTTTTAAGAAAAACGTCGTAATAATATAAATTTAACGATTTATGTACAAAATAAATTTAGAACACTAGGTAAACTCAAAATATAGTTTTTATAAACTAAATGTAAGTATAAAAATATATCGGGATCATTTTTGGAAGCAACGGATTAATTGTTCAAAATAATAACTCACGCGATAACGTTTATTTAATATAAAATTTTCGCGTTTAATGTGAAATGAAAAATCATGAATGAACTAACATGATGCATATTTAATTTAAGAAATGACCGGAATTTGAGAATTGTGACATTCTTCCCATGTCAGCGGAATCACGTCCTCGTGATTCGATTAACGATACTATGGTCCGAACCTCGACAAGAGTTCTAAAAGTTCATGCTCGTACGAATAGTCTAAATGATCATGTCAATGCTCATGCATAAGGGTTCCTCATCCAACTAATTACATGCCGTGATTAGATTTGATGGGGTAAACTTACCAATATCGAGCGTAGCCCTCAAAAGACCTTTAGGTAGTGACTTGAGTAAACTTGTTTCTTAGCTCGACTTTCGCAACTCATCAAACAAGAGCGTCACTAGATCAAGCTAGAAACAAGTCTTTTGAATGTAGTCTTTTGAAAGATTAGCTCGATATTCGATTTGCTTACACAAATCAAATCAAATCAACAAAATATATAACAACTAAGGTTGATATCAATAGGTCTCAAATTAATCAATGTCGTGAGCGTGATATGAATCGGAAGGAAGTTATGCACTCAAAATCATGTTGTACGAAATAAAGTGGTTGCTCAAAAGAATGTACCCGTTACGCGTTGCGGGCTTCCTCGGTACCGGATAGAATGCTCGACCACGTGCGGGAGGAATTTCAATGTTACGATCTTGTGGGCCTTCTATTGCCAACGCCGAGTTTGGACGATTACCTCCTTGATTGGGAGTTCTTTTCGACTTTGGGCGGTATTGCGAAGGTGATCTAGACTTCCACACTCGTAACATGCTTTTCTCTGTCCTTGATTTCCGATTCTGTTTGAGCAATTTCGCGAAGTGCCGTCTGTCCACATTTGTCGCACCTTGGCGATCTCTGAGTGATGATAATTACATCAGTACACAAAGGATGTGGACTGTATATCCTTTGCGCTCTGGGTGATCGCCCATAGTTACGGGTTATTCGCGCCTCTTGTTTTCTTGATTACGGTCTCGGTTTCCTGGTGATCCTCCACAGCGCTTTCGTCCATTGTCGTTTGCTTTTGTTAGTTCTCGGACTGATCACATCATTTGTCAAGCGATCGCCATACTCACGTGACTTGCGAGTGGTTGGTTTCGACGGTGACATCCTCTAATTTCGGTATCAATCCCCATATATATCGGTCAATCAACTTCTCCACGGTGGAAACCATGTGAGGAACCATCCTAGTTAACTCGTGGAACCGGATCGTGTACTTGTCGATCTCTACTCCTACCATCAAGTGGTTCCAAAATTCTTCTTCCGGTTTACGCACTTCATCTTTTGCGGTACTCATCGGTTAGTAGTTTCTTGAATGCTTCCCAAGATAACGCATTTGCGACCCTCTTCCTCTATGCGCAATTGGTTGTTCCACCAGTCAATGCTCGACCACAGTAGTAGACCGTGAGAGAACTCAACCTTGTTTCCTTGATACATTTCGTGATACTAAGTTTCGACTCAACATTCTCGAACCGAGTTAGCGATCAATGGCACCCTCGGTACCATGAAATTCCATTGGCTTGCATGTCATGAAAGTTTTGTAGGCGCATCCTTGACCGGCGTTTGAAGTACCTTCTCCGTTGTTGGTTCTTCTAGCATCGAGATGTGTTATAATTTGAGTGAGTAGCTCCGCTATTCAATGACGTTGTTGTTTGGATTGTCATTGTTGTTTGGGTTGTCGTTGTTGCTACCTCCTAGCGTGTGTTTCTTGCGGCCATGATCCTCTGAGAGGACCAAAACATCGGGTTGAGTAAGCGACATTCGAACGAAGTCGGATGAGGTGCGAGCGGTGGTAATGTGTGTTATAGTGATCGAAATATGGCGGGATCGGGGCATGCTATGTCTAACAAGTCGAAAGATGGAAAAGAGAGGTATAAATAAGATACGGTAATGTAGGCGTGAGCGTAAAACATGCTATGCATACCCACCCGACCAATGCAACTTGGTGACCGGACTCTAAAGACTCGACTAAACATGATTTAAAACTACCACTCTTATCATTGTATGGTTCTTCATAAATTAGACATAGTTGATCGGGCTATGTATAATTTATGATTAACGATCTGCGATAGGACTAGATGACTCGGATGATGTTCAATGTTTAATAAAATAAAATTTATTCGGTTATAGGCGTGATTTTTATTTTTGAAAATCGGCATTCTCTATAACCTTTGGCTCGGTACCAATCATCACACCCTCATGGGATGAAATCGAGTGTAACGGAGGAACATAAGCACAAGATAATAGAACATACCAACGTTAAGATTAAAAGAAATAATACGCCATTACAATACTTGTTTAGCCGTCATCGGCAAATATATTACAAAGTTTAGTTCCCAAAATATTGCGTTCTATTACATAATGATTTGTAGTAACAAGTGAAAACTTCATTATGCAAGACCGGTGAAAAACTTACTAACGATCACACGAAATGCATGAGAGAAAAGCGGGTCAACTATGAAAATAGTTGGTGAGTAAACATGTTTAGCAAAATAAGAAAACTCGTAAGAAATATTCAAAGCTTTCGGTCAACGAAAATAGTCCACAAAGCAAAGGCATTGTAAATCCACTCGGTTCAAGTTCCGCCCATACAAAACTTGCAACTGTGTATTCACAACCCATTGCACAAAATATAGCGTATGAAGTAGTCAAGTATAAGCGGTCATAATAGTTCACAATATAGTACCACGAATATAATAATTCGGGGATGCTCTTGATGAAACCAAATTAAGTTGGGTGCCACTACCCAAAGTTATGTTGGGTGCCTCTTCCCAAAGATATAATGGGTGCCTCTTCCCAAAGATATCTTGGGTGCCTCTTCCCAAAGATATAATGGGTGCCTCTTCCCAAAGATATACTCCGAACCTAGGTGCCTCTTCCCATAGATATACTCCGAACATAGGAGACTTTATAGTGATGCTCGAACATAGGAGACTTTATAGTGATGCTCAGAACATAGGAGACTTTAGGTCAAGGTCATAACATGTACGGTTCAATAAACTCAAGTAAGGCATTATTTCATAATTAAGTTCAAGGATTTGATTCAAGTTCACAAGTTCTAGTCAAACTAGTTAATAAAAGTAGTAAACAATTTAGCTCAAGCGGTTCATGCATTTAGCCCCAAAATATAGTAAAAGCGGTAAAAGGGGTGTGATTACTCACTTGATGAATAGATGCGATGACAAAAGTGGTTACACGAAATGTAGCGTGAATCCGAAAATGACCTATTATGAATGATATGATATGCAATAAGTCATGATGTAATGTTATGCATGCATTTCGGATGATATTTATACCATTTGTGAGTTTTGAAAATAATACTTATCGTCGAAAAATACTCTTTTGACGTCTTGACCATTCTTAAATTACTTTACAAGTATTTACGTCAAAATGTCATCCTATAATAGTTTCTTAATGATTTATTGTGAAATTATCACTTTTAAATAGTAAAATAATGTCGTTGGAAATTTCATGAAAGTGACAAAATGGCTTTGAAAAACTAGTCGTAAAATGGTGTCGTCGATCGTTAGGAAGCGAACTCGACGGTTTTGGAAAGTTTGTATCAAAATCTAGAAGTTTCAGTTCATGAGTTTTCGACATAAAGGTCTCGAACATAAAGATAATAAGGGTTAAAGATGGTGATTTTGTCTAAGATGTGGTTTAAAAAGTGAGTTTCGGCAAAGTTTAAGCATCCGTAAATAATTTATTACAACTCCGCTATACAAGCGGTTGGTCGTTTTGAAAAATATGCTTGGTGATCTTAATTTCATTAGAAGACATCTCGTTACAAAAGTTCCACATCATTGATAAAAGCAGCCTTCAACATGGTCGTTTTAGTTACCGTAACACTTATCTCGTAAAAATAATATAGTTTTCTAAAAATAATAGTTCTGGCAATTCTATGAAAGCGTGTATATCTTAGTCGTTTCAAATCCGTTTTCTCGTATTATATGTCCTTAGCTTCGTATCAAAGTATACTAATATATTTTTGATAAGTCGAAATAATTTGTGAAGCTTAAGGCTCGTTTTTGACTCGAACAAACCAAAAATAGTATCTTTGAAATTTCGAAAAATATATATTTAGTCGTCAAACTTGAAAAATTCATAACTTCTTCGTTATAACTCCGTTTTATTCCGTTCAAGCGACCACGGATTCGTTTTAAAGTATATTTTCTAAATATCAAGACCAAAATTTCGTGCCTCTGTCGGATTTTCCAGAAAAACAAAATAAGGACAGAACACTTTTTATACTTATCGAAAATAGTTTTTCTCGTACTAAACCTATTCCAATCCCTTCAAATCAACTCCAAAGCTAATCTAATCCTACCATACACCTTCTTAGGGTGTCATGGGTTCCTAAACATCATCAAGACCAACATATACCAAGGGGATAATTATAGGATGACCTTTATATATATAACTCTAAAATCAATAGAAAAAATGGTATAAACAACACAAGTCTTGCATGTTTGCTAGAAAAATGAAGAAATAAATATGAAATGAAGATGAAATATGTAAAATGATAGTAATATGCTTACAAGTAACTTGATGAGGTGATTAGAACAAAGGTTTAACCTAAACACTCTAGGTTTTTATTTCAAAACCTTAACTAAGAGTGTATGCTAGATTGATTAACTTGAGCTTGAGAAAAATTGATGATCCCTTGTGACACTCTTGATAGAACCGGTTTTGAGAGGAAAGAAGCAAGAGAAAAAGAACTTGATCTACTTCTTGAATAATTGAGGTGAAAATGAATGAGTGTAAGAAAAAGGTTGAGTGTAGATCTTTATATAAGAAATTGTTGCCAAATCAAATTAATGCACTACCCTCCCCACATGGCCGGTTTTGGGGGGATGCATCTCAAAAATATTTTTTTTTTCTTTTATATAATGTACAATTGTTAACAAGTGTAGGAAAAATGTATAAGCAAAGGTAACTTTGTAAAATTGTAGGTACATTAGTGTATTTAAGGTAGTTTTAGGTAAAAGTAATTTTAATAAATCAAAGTAGAGTATAATGAGATCATAAAATTGTAAAAATACATTCCTTGTAAAATTTGAGTGATAAAATAATTATCGTGTAGTTTTTAAGAAAAGCGTCGTAATAATATAAATTTAACGATTTATGTACAAAATAAATTTAGAACACTAGGTAAACTCAAAATATAGTTTTATAAACTAAATGTAAGTATAAAAATATATCGGGATCATTTTGGAAGCAACGGATTAATTGTTCAAAATAATAACTCACGCGATAACGTTTATTTAATATAAAATTTTCGCGTTTAATGTGAAATGAAAATCATGAATGAACTAACATGATGCATATTTAATTTAAGAAATGACCGAATTTGAGAATTGTGACAGGTGATGTTAATCTGGGTCGACCACCAACAAAGCTTTCAAAGTTACGAGGCGATCCGCGAAACAACCTTTCATCAATCATTACGATGATCCTCCTCACATCCTGCGATCACGAGAATTCCATCGCTTAGGAGACCCAATCTTTTGACGGATGTCCTTCAACCTATATGCCAATCCGTCCCTAACCATCTTCAAGGTGTGATCTCGAACTTGTGAAGTTCACTACGCCATTAAGCAATTTACGTGTAGTTCACTACGGTAAGCGGCGAAAGGTTTGTTTGATGAGTGTATATTGTGAGAGTGGTTGATGTCGGGAAGATCTAGGCGAGGTGGTGTGAAGTTGACACGGTGCGATAAGATTCAACGACCGATTGGAGATCTTCTACGTTCCTTGATGACTATCGTCGATGAAGATGAGCAATGACTTGATGAATTCACGTTGTACTTCGGTTGAAAATTGTCTCATGCGACCTTGTACTTTAGCAAGGTACATGTCTTCAATGTCGTTGATAGACAAATTCTCAAAGTCGACTTCGAAAGCATAGTCCGTTCATCTTGTCGTTTAACGACGATATTCTTAAGGAAGGTGTAGTCCCACTTAGATGACGAACAACATGTTTGATGGCAGCGATATCCTTAATCTTGAACACCGCATGTTGAGACTTCGAACTGACGACACGTAGTAGATTCTTGACGTTCGGCCAATGATGAATCCGTACATTGCATCTCGGTCGTATGCTTCCACTTTGTCGAGAACAAGTGATTGGCACGTTCCTCGATGGCTATCGATTCGAGTATATAGGCTGCTGAAATGGAAGTGTCAACGATGTAGCGTATTTCCTTAAACCATCGCCACCATGTAGAAGAAATTCGGTCTTTGTTGAAAAAATATCGAATGGAATCCTAGGTTCGATTGTTTGGCCAATTGTTGGTAGAGGTCTTGACCGATCGGTGTAATATGGAGGGTTGTCCGTTTAGTGAAGTCGACGTTTGCTTCAGGTTGAGCCAATCCATGTTGTTAGACATGGCTCGAGCAATGTTCTCAAGGTGATATTAGACCTCGATGGCACTTTCGGGCTGTCTTTTAACAGTTGAAATGCTTCATTCTTGATTCGCCTCAACTCGGTTTCGTCATCTTCTTCACATGGAACTTTTCTTGCAAAAGTTTTGCATGCTCAATGTATTCCGTCTACAAATCGACCTTCTTGGGTGGGAGTGTTGTTAACAAGAGTAGAGAACCATTCAAATCCATCGGTTTATCGTCATCTAGCCAGAGAGCGGCGTCAATCATGGGTGCCTTCTTCTTCTTTTTTCGAGGTGATGAGTATGCAAATACTCATCATTTTGTACCTTTTAGGCGCCAAAAACATCCAAAAACACCGTCAAAGCATCAAAATGATAAAAATATCACAAATAAGTGTTTTATGTGTTTCAAATGCAAAAATACCAAAAGCGGTGAAAAAGCGTATCAAGTTTGCATAATTGGCAATTTCAGTCCTCCAAGTTTCAAAGTTGTCAAAACTAGTCCACAGTAAATCAAAATAAAGCAAAATATCATTTAAGGTCCATGGATTCAAAAGTTGTCAAAACAAACCCTTCAAAGTTTAAAATTACAAAATGACAACTTTAGTCCCTAAAGTTTAAAAATTGTCAAAAATAGTCCTTGGTGAATTTAAAAAGTGAAAATAATCAAAAGTAAACCTTGTACTATTCATAAATGGCATAATTGGTCCTTGTGTTAACCTTGGAAAAGTTACAATTTCAGCCCCTCAAGTTTTGCCAAATTACAAAAATGGTCCTTGTGTATTAAAACCAAACCGGACCCTTTTGTTATTAACACAAACCCAAACCCAAACTGCTGGCCCAGTCATAAGCCCAACCCAATCCCTTTGAACCTTGAACCTTGACCCCACGACCTTGAGCGGTCAAAACCTTTTGACCACGCCAATATACCCCATTTGAACCCCCACCCTTTATTATTAATACTGGTCAAAAGTCAAATCCGCTCTCACTGTTCATCTGTTTCACACAAAGCCCATGAACCGAAACCACTCTCCACCTTGCTCGGTTTTCACCACCACCTTTCCACTCATCACACACTTGTTTACCCACTCCTTCCACTCCACAAACACCCAAAGTGCATTAATTGCTTAAACACCTCAAATGACTTTTGGCGCCAAAATGCCAAATGCGGTTTGGATGAATTTGAAGGATCAATGGTTGAAATGAAGTGGAAACATTCAAAGATGTCGACGAGTCTAAAAGATCAATATAAAGAAAGAGATGAAGCAATGTGGAATGTATCTAGTGTAATTTTAATTTTCTTAGTCGTTTTAATTAATTTAAGCTTTCCAGTTTATGTCTTAGCTTTCAAGTACTGTATTTATCAATCTCAGTGTATTGTAAACCTTTTTAAATAGGGAAAATGGCACGAAAAGTCATCAAACTTGACACTTAGTGTCATTGTGTGTAGCGACCTATTTTTTTTGTCATTGTGACACAAACCTTTTGGGATCGTGCTATTGTGTGTATCGGTGACTTGTTTAACTTGTTGTAGCAGGTCATGTTAACGACCGTTAACTTTTTTATTGCACCGTTAGTCCTTTTCGTATGTTTTTAACGACCGTTATTATATTATTGCACCGTTAGTCATTTTCGCCCGTTTTTTACATGTTTTCGTCCGTTTTTGCACTTTTCCGTCCGTTTTGCACGGTTTATCGTTTTACGTTTCGTCCGTTTTCACACGTTTCGTTCGTTTTACATGTTTTACGTTTCGTCCGTTTTACGTTTTCGTCGCTTTTACGTGTTCGTCCGTTTTACGTGTTCATCCGTTTTACGGTTCGTCCGTTTTACGTTTCGTCCGTTTTCTGCGTTTCGTTCGTTTTACATGTTTTACGTTTCGTCCGTTTTACGTTTTCGTCCGTTTTACGTGTTCATCCGTTTTACGTTTTCGTCCGTTTTACGTTTTCGTCCGTTTTACGTTTTACCGTTTTCGTCCGCTTTACGTGTTCTTTCGTTTATACGTTTCGTCCGTTTTACGTGTTCATCCGTTTTACGTTTTCGTCGTTTTACGTTTTCGTCGCTTTTACGTGTTCTTCCGTTTTACGTTTTATCCGTTTTACGTTTTCGTCCGTTTTACGTTTTCTTTCGTTTCGTCCGTTTTACGCTTTTACGTGTTCTTCCGTTTCTACGTTTCGTCCGTTTTACGTTTTCGTCCGTTTACACAATTTCGTCCGTTTTCGTGTAAAACGCGAGCGTGCGATAACGGACGAAACGTGTAAACGGATGAAACCGTGCAAAACGGACGGAAAAGTGCAAAACGACGAAACTATGTAAAAACGGTAAAATGACTAACGGTGCAATAATATAATAACGGTCGTTAAAAACATACGAAAAGGACTAACGGTGCAATAAAAAAGTTAACGGTCGTTAACATGACCTGCTACAACAAGTTAAACAAGTCACCGATACACACAATAGCACGATCCCAAAAGGTTTGTGTCACAATGACAAAAAAAATAGGTCGCTACACACAATGACACTAAGTGTCAAGTTTGATGACTTTTCGTGCCATTTTCCCTTTTAAATAAGCAATTTCAAGTTTCAGTTTCAATTTCAGTTTATGCAAATTTTCAAGCTTAAATTCTCATATTAGCTTAATGTTGTTATTAGTTGTTATTATGGACTGAATAAGCTCCTAGATAGCTTAATATAGCTATTAGAAACCTTAAAACTTTGTTTAGTATCAAAAAGCAAAAAATACCAAAAATACAAAAAAATTAGGTATAAATAAAAAAATCAATGGAGAAGATGATCACAGCTGGAACAGGGTAAATTTTGGATTGCCTTGGGTTTAGATGCTTCTTCGGAAGCTATAGGTTGTGTTCTCAGTTCTTGGTTCTCAGTTTTCATTTGGATTTCATTTTATAAGCTTTTTGTTCCATTTTAGCATTTACTGTTTAAATTATTTAATTGCTTAAAACCTTATGTTTTTATGTTTGATGGTATTGTTAAGTGATAATATAGATTAAAATAGGTTGCTTGTTCTTTGATATTGGTTAGTGCTTAAAATTTCATTTCACATTTGAAATTGCATATGGTTCATATATGTGTTTCATGCTTGAATTGCTGATCTTTTATGCTTCTATGGACTGATATAATCATAAAATAAAGTTTAGAATCAGTGTTGAGGTTCAAACGATTCATTTGTTTTGAAAATCACAAAATCGGTTGGTTAAAGGGATGTTTGGTATTGATGTTTAATCATGTTCTAGGGTGTTTGAGTGGTTGTTCTTGTTTGATGTATCACCCAATATGATCTATTAACTCGTAGAAATACTAAAACCACGCTTTGTTTACAATAAAGTCAAAATTTATCTTTAATCTCATTTCAGCTTAACTGTTAAGATTGTAGCTTGCATAATCAATCAAATAGGTGTATACATAGTCCATATAGCTTATTCTAGTCTTAAAATAGCTTATTATTCCATTTTCAGTCAATTAGAAGTGATCAAAGTTCATAATAGTCAAACTTTAGTGTTTATCATAAAAAGTCAAATTGGTTCAAAGCAGTTTTACATGAAACTTTGTAGATTTTCATGTCTTCATATTTGGTCAAAAGCTTTTGATATGTTGGGTTTAACAAGTTAAGGTCTGCATTTTAAATCGATTTTGTGAAATTTTCTAAAGCTCTTTAAGCTTCAAATCGACTTTTCAAAGCGACTTATTTCCCTGTGCGAGTAGTTAGTGTTATCGCTTGATTTCACAAGCTCACGAGAGCTTATTAGTGGGACCTAGGCATTGAAACTTAGCTTTTGGAAAGCCCATCTAGGCATCTCAAAGTTCCAAAGCTTATTTTCCTTTTCTAGCTTATTTAATAGGATGCTACTAGCTTTTGTTTGTCCCATTTCTTGTGTACATTGAATTCTCGATGTAATACAAGCTTTTCTCAAACCTTTCATAAGCTCATTTGTGGTTCCCACAGTGTGAGCTTGGACTTTGGAAAGCCCACCAACCCATCTTGCTACCTCGGTCCTTATTTTGAGCTTTTCGACTTATTTCATAAGCTTAAATTGCTTGTATAAATATTTCGCAGCTGTTTGGTTGAGAGGTTTAGTGAAAGTGCTTATTAGCTTATTAAAGCTTATCGGTGTGTTTCTTTGTGCCTTTAGCTTAATTTAAGTACTTTTAGCTTATTTACATCTTATTTTACTTTTGGTTCCAAGCTGTGAAGCTTATTTCAAGCTTGTTTGAGCTTAAAATCAAAATAAGCCAAAAGCTTAAACTGTTAAGCTCTTAAGCTTTTGTTTTGCTTATTTTCAAGTTCCAAAAGTTTGCCTTTGTAAAAGTTGCATATAATCAGTAGTATAGTAGGTTTAAACAATAAAAATCACAAAAACACCAATTTTAAAAATAGTGATAGCATTTATTTAATATAATTTAGCTTTTTAATTTTATTTTTAGCTTATTATTAAGCAATTATCTGTGTTTATATTTTCTTAAGTTTCATCACATTAAAGTATTTTTAGGAATTTTCTTAGATTTTCCTTTGTCATCTAGTATTTTTAATAATTAATAATAGTTTAATTAATAATTAATTAATATTAAAGTATTAAGTAGTAAAATAATTTTTATTAAGTAAAACCATGTTTTATATTTTTCCTAGCTTTGTTAACTTAATTAGAACCTATAAAATTTAATCTTATAATTTTCCTTTTTATTTTCTAATTTTAATCCTTTAATTAGCTTAATTAGATTTAAATTATTAATTACGTTTTTAATTTATAAAACCTTTGCTAAAAGACAAAAATATTTGTTTTTAATTTTATAAATCTTTTAAGTTGTTCTAGATTTTAGAAAATAAATTTGTAATTTTCTTAGTTAATTTTGTATTATAAATCCTTTTTAGATTAATTAAACTAAATTTTAAATAAGTTTAAAATAGTTTTGATTAATTAATTAATATTAAATTAATATAATATTAGTAAAATATTTTCTTTTAGATTTTAATTTTCTTTAAGTTTAAAAAGTTTTAAAATTTTCATTTTATACCCTTTAGTTTTAAACTTGTCATTTTAAGTCCTGTAGTTTTAAATTTACATTTTATACACGTTTGTTTAATCGATTGTTGTGCTTTATAGTTACAGATCCAAATACAATTCCAAACAATCGGTGGTGTAATTTTCAACCAAAATCCTTACAGATCATTATCCTTAGTGATCATTCTACGTCCGAGCGTTTTCAAACACCATTCAACCTCAGTGGGACTTAACGACACAGAATCCACTAAATTCCAAGGAAATTGTATTGAGTCCATAATAGTTGACTTTTGTTGACTAAAACCTTTGGTCAATATTTCTTATTTTTTGGGACCAATTAAATTTTGGCGTCATTGCTGGGAAATTTGTATGGCGTGTTTAAACATTTCGGACCCATACTTGCACATATACCACCTTTTGTAAGCAGTTTTGTAAAGTTATCAAAATCAAAAGTTCATTAACACTTTTCACGAAGTGTTAACAACACCAAACAAAATATAAAACAACAAAACAATCGTAACGTTTTCTATCACTGTATTTTCTTTAAGGTGATTTTTAAAGAGTGCGATTTGGTTAAGCGAGGCGATACCAAAATATTGTCCAAAAGTATTTAAACCCTTAGCACAAATCCATACCTCGTCTTTTAGTGGTACTTAATAAATACATAAAATCAACCACCGCATGAACCAAGGCGAACACCTACCAGCGGGGGTGTGAACATTAATAAGTTCCCAATCTTAAAGATCAAAACTTGCCTTTGTGTCCTTGTGATTTGGTGTACCTTTTCAAAGAATCCATTTCATTTGTGATTATTGGTTTAAGTTCACTTGTCGTTTTGCCTCGCATTTGTTTTTGAAAATTGATTTTATACTTAGTGCATCGCGCTCGTTCTTCCACTCTACAAGTCCACTTTCGAGCTTGTAAGTATTCGCGTGAGCGTGAGGGCGTTACGCTCCTCGATCGTGATCGAGGCGTCTAGCACCACCACTTCTGTCGTAATGGCGGGCGATAAACCGATGAATGAGCTTCTCAAGCACCCATCGATGGTTACGGAGATGCCATCGTTGTCCCGACCATCGTGGTGATACCTTTGAGCTCAAAACGGGTTGCTTAATCTTGTAACCCAAAGCCAATTTTATGGTTTTGGCGGGGCGACCTCATGCACATATTCGATGGTTCAACAAGATTGCATCGACCATCAAATACAAGAATGTCCCATGAAGCAATTAAGCTTCTTACATTCCCATTCTCTTTAGAGGACAAGCCCGGTTTGGCTTGAGAAACAACCCCTCGTTCCATTGAGACATGGGAGGATTTAGTCACTAAGTTTGTGAGCGAATTCTATCCTCCATCCCGAACTACAAGTCTTAAGAATGAGATAATGAAATTCACTCAAAGATTTGATGAATCATTCGGTGAGGCATGGGATCGTTACAAAGAGTTGCTCAAAGTGTACGCATCATGGTTTTACCGAGTTAATGCAAATGGATACTTTCTACAATGGTGCGAGCCAAGTGACCAAGACTCTTTAAATGCCTCCGCGGAGGTATTTCTGAGCAAGACCACAAAAGAAGCCTTACAAATCATAGAAAACAAGTCCCGAGTCCATACAATGCGAACAAAGACATATCGGTCTCGATCTAATGCACGACCTTCTACTTCATCTCACGTGAGTACATCTAGCACCGATGCTAAGATTGACAAACTCATGGATGTTATTCAGGCTTTGGTTCTTGCAAACCAAAGAAAGTCACTTTCACACGAGACACCATCACATGGTGAAGTGAAGAAAGTCGAGTCTGTGTCACTTGTGGTGGCCCTCATGCATACTACAAGCTGTCTTGCCCGAGATGGTAGTCCGTTTGAAGCCAATGCTATAGCGGTACTTCACATCGGGAGGTAATCATCACCGTCCTCAAAATGAACCAAACTACCGTACTAATGCTTATCGGGGACCACCGGTTTTAACGAATCATAACATGCAAAGCCGAATCGAGAACCAACCTAGAATGAACCAAGGTTATCAAAACCAAGGTAATTTCTATCCGGACCAAATCAAGGTTTCCAACATCAAGGAAATTTTAATCAAAACAATTTCAATCGAGAGAATCAATTTCATGGAATATGAATCTAACCAAGGAAAATTTCAAAATCAAGGCCCTAATCCGAACAATAGGGCGAAATTTTCCTAATCAAACTCACGCCATTGTTCCAACTGGACCATCATCGATGAGCTATTGAACGAATTCATGAAATCCCAAGATGAAATGAGCAGGTTGTTGGTTAGCCAAATTTCGACATTAAGAAGTCTTTAAATGATCAACCCTCGGGCTCGGAAAACTTCCTAGCAACACGATCGCTAACCGAGGGCGACACAAAGCGATCACAACTAGAAGTGGCGTATCATACGATGGACCCGCTATTCCTACTACCTCTTCTTCTTCTCTCCGAAGGTAGTGGAAAGTGAACTGAGGCGACAAATGACAAGGAACTTCCTACTAATAACGGAGGTACCAACAATGTCCATCCTCGAGTTGTCCGAAACCCAAATCCAATCCGAGAGTTGTTTTGAACCTCCTGTAGCTCCGTTGAAAACTCCAAATCCAAATCTTCTATTCCTTACCCATCACGTTTGAATGAGCAAAAGCTCATGAAAAAGCAGGTCATCAAATGGACAAATTTTTCAAATTTTCCAAGAACTACATTTTGACATAAGCTGCGGATGCTATCATGTTGATGCCCAAGTTTGCATCAACTCTCGAAACACATGTTAAGCAACAAGGAAAAAGCATTTGAAATGGCTAAAACTCCTCTAAGCGAGAGCCGCTTTCGTGATTACAAAAAACTTCAGAAGCTTGGAGATCTGGAAAATTTCTCTTACCTTGTGTTTTCGAGAATGATTGAATCTTTGCCTCGCCGATCTTGGTGCAAGCATCAATCGATGCCTTATTCGATATGGAAGAAACTCTCTTCGGACCTTACTCTACATGCATGACTCTCGAGCTTGCGGATCGTACAATATCACATCCACTTGGCATTGCAGAGGGCGTATTGTGAAAGTAGGAAAGTTCCATTTCGGTGACTTTGTGGTTGTTGACTTGATGCGATCATCGGGTTCCCTCATTGTTGGACGAGGATTCACGAGCGGGCCGTGCTCTCATTGATGTATTTGAGCAAGAAATCACATTACGTGTGGGTAATGAAGTTGTTACCTTTAACCTTGATCAAACTTGAGGTACTCCATAAACTATGATTACGAGTCGGTTAACGAATAGATATCATTGATGTTGCTTCGAAGAGTACTCTCAAAAGTTCTTGGTTATATTCATAATTCTTGGTGATAATCTCACTCATTCATCTCAACCCATCATTGCCAATTATACTCCTTCTCTCACTCCGTTTGAGGAAAGTGACTTCATCTTGGAAGAGATTGAAGCATACTTGTCTAGTGATTCGGTTTCATGGGAAATTGATCACGCTCCAATTGACATCGAGGGAGAAATTCTTCTCATCGAGAAGATGCTCAATGATGATCACTCATCAATCCCCCACCTGAAGTCGAAATCTAATGATCCTCCCGAAGTCGAACTTAAGGACTTACCACCTCATCTCGAGTATGCATTTCTTGAGGGTGATGATAAATTACCGTCATTATTGCTCGAGATTTGAATAAAGATGAAAAGTTGCTCTCATAAAGGTCTTGAAGTCACACAAGCAAGCAATTGCTTGGAAACTCTCAGACATTAAGGGTATCAACCACGAGTTTTGTACTACAAAATCTTGATGGAGGATGACTTCAAGCCAGCGATCAACATCGAGAAGGGTGAATCCTAAGATTCATGAGGTTATCAAACATGAGGTTCTCAAACTTCTTGATGCGGTTTAATTTACCCGATCTCGGCGGTCCTTGGGTCGATCCATTCAACATGTTCCAAAAAGGGTGGCATAACATTGTCACAAATGAAAAAAACGAGTTAATTCCAACTCGATTGGTTACGGGATGGCGTGTGTGTATTGACTATCGCAGTTAAGCGAAGCCACCCGTAAAGACCATTTTCCTCTACCCTTCATGGACCAAATGCTTGAGAGATTAGTAGGGGCGAATACTATTGTTTCCTTGATGGTTTCTCGGGTTTTTTCGGATCCCCATTGATCCACGGGATAAAGACCACATTCACTACCCATACGGAACTTTTGCCTACTGCACGTATGCCTTTTGGCCTATGTAGCGCTCTGGCGCGTTCCAACGATGTATGATGGCAATTTTCACGACATGATCGGAAACAATGGAGGTGTTTATGGATGACTTCTCGGTCATTGGGGACTCGTTTCAAACATGTCTCTCCCATTTAGATAAAATGCTAAAATGGTGTGAAGACACCAATCTTTGTCTAAATTGGGAGAAGAGCCATTTAATGGTCAAGGAAGGGATTGTCCTAGGCCATAAGATTTCAAAAAGCAGGATTGAGGTCGATAGAGCAAAAGTCGATGTTATTGCTAAATTGCCTCATCCTACTACCGTCAAAGGTATTAGGAGTTTTAGGTCATGCGGTTTTATCGCAAATTCATACAAGATTTTCTAAAATCGCTCGACCTATGACTCATCTCCTGAGAAGGATGCTCCTTTTATCTTCTCACTGAGTGCATCGAAGCTTTTGAAACATTAAAGAAAAACTACGGAAGCACCCATTCTCGTGCCCCGACTAGGATTTACCCTTTGAACTCATGTGCGATGCAAGTGATTTTGCTATAGGTGCGATCACAGGGCAGCGTATAACCAAGCATTTTCAGCCTATCCATTCGTGAGTAAAACTATGACCGAGGCTCAAACCCATTACACTACCACGGAAAAAGAGCTACTAGCCGTGGTGTATCGTTTGAGAAGTTTGACCATACCTAATCTTGACCAAATCGTGGTATATACGGATCACTCGGCTCAAATATCTCTTTGCAAAACAAGATGCAAAGCCGAGATTGCTTCGTTGGGTTCTCCTCCTACAAGAATTTGATATCATTATCACGTGATAAAAAGGAGCCGAGAACCTAGTGCGATCATCTGTCGATTAGAAAACCCACACCAAGATGTTTTCGAGAAAAATAAATGAAACATTTCCTCTCGAAACACTCAATGCGGTTACTTTAGTGGAAACTCTACTACCCCATGGTTTCTTGACTTCGCAAATTACCATGCGGGTAACTTCATAGTGAAAGGAATGTCGACCCAGGAAGAACAAATTCTTCAAGGATGTTAAACATTACTTACGGGCGACCCTACTTATTCAAAATGCATGCGGATCAAGTCATCCGACGGTGTGTTTATGGACGAGGAAGCTATGGACATTCTCAAAGTGGCCATCTTTGGACCCAAGGGGCCATCATAGTCAAATTACACCGCCAAAAGGTGTTTGATTCGGGTTTTATTGGCCCACTATTTATAAGGATGCCCGATTTTGTCAAAGCATGTGGCGCTTGTCAACGTCACGGAAATATCTCAAAGAAATGAAATGCATAAAACGCCATTCAAGTGTGTGAGATCTTTGACATCCGGGGCATTGACTTTATGGGGCCATTTCCATCATCTCGAGGAAACAAATACATACTGTGGTCGTTGACTAATTGTCAAAATGGGTTGAGCGAAAGCTTTGCCTACCAATGATGCCCGAGTTGTTGTGAAATTCTTAAAATCTCTTTTGCTAGGTTTGGAACTCCACGAGCTATAATCGGTGATGGTAGTGCGCATTTGCAATGACCGGTTTGATGAGTCATGCAAAAGTATGGTGTAACTCACCGTCTCTCTCTGCGTACCACCCCAAACAAGTGGGCAAGTGGAAGTTTCCAACCGAGGTATAAAAATTTCGGAAAGGACGATGGCGAAAATCGTGCCTCTTGGTCGGATAAGCTAGATGGCGCACTGGGCCTTCCGTGCGACTTATAAAACACCCACCGGTGTACTCCATACAAGCTAGTGTACGGAAGGCATGTCATCTGCCGATTGAGCTTGAGCACAAAGCATCTTGGGCCTTAAAACATGCAAACTTTGATATTCAGAGACGGTGGTGATCACGAAAAGTTCAAATGAATGAATTAAATGAACTCCGTGATCAAGCATACGAGAACTCTTTGATCTACAAACAAAGACAAAGAAGATTCATGACTCAAAATCAAGAACCGCGTTTTCAACGTCGGTGATCGAGTCCTTCTTTTCAATTCGAGATTGAAGATTTTCTCGGAAAACTAAAATCCCGTTGGTCCGGACCATTCACCATCACTAAAGTATTTCCTTATGGAACCATTGAGTTATCTCATTGATGGTCCAAATTTTAAAGTGAATGGTCATCGATTGAAGCACTATTTTGGAGGACATTCCACCGTGGTTGTCCGGATCTACAAACTTTCCCGTGAACCAATGAATGCGGGGATCGAGTCAAGCTAGCGACTAAAATCAAAAACAATAGCACACATATGGGTTGTCACCCATATTTCGACTTCTTTCTACTTTCTACCACCTAGTGTGGGAAGTTGCCCCATTGTTGTATATGAGTAAAAAAATGAGTATATATCAAAAATAAAATAATGGCGTAGTATTTCCTTTTACGTTCTAAGTTTCGGCATAACAGTAGGTACCTTGAATATTGAGGGCAATATTCATTTCTAGTGTGGGGGAATTCTCATGAATTTTATCATGTAATTATACCACCCAATTCCCCATTTTGGCCAAAATTCTTTTTGGAGTAAGTGTTTTGCACTTACTCAACTTCTGATTATCGATCCGCCATGTCTAATAAACAAAGGATTGGCTAATCCGAGAACAAACGGCTCTTGGTAAAGATATCTCAAATCCGTTGACGGCTTGCAATTTGCCCAAAATTGTATGGTGTTCACTCACCATATCTTTAATTAGTGAAGAGTTGGCTAGCCCGCAAGTTTATGGCTTGTGGTAAAGGCGGTTGGAAAACCATAAATTGGTAATCGACTCACCAAAGATATTTTATCTAAGAGTTGGCTAGTCCGGAAGCAAAGCGGCGGTAAAGACAAATCAAAACCGTTGAAAGCGGTGTTTTGCTCAAAATCATTTGGTTATCATTGTACCCGGTTCTTACTTGAATGAAACAATTGGCTACTCCATAAGTAATGGCTTTTGGTAAAGAGATGAAATCCATTAAGTTTTCTCAAAAGATTGCTAGGGACTAGCAATATCTTAGTATGGGGGATTGATGAGTATGCAAATACTCATCATTTTTGTACCTTTTAGACTGCCAAAAATATCCAAAAACACCCGTCAAAGCATCATTTTTAGTATTGATGTTTAATCTGTGTTCTAGGGTGTTTGAGTGGTTGTTCTTGTTTGATGTATCACCCAATATGATCTATTAACTCAGAGAAATACTAAAAACCTGTCTTTGTTTACAATAAAGTCAAAATTTATCTTTAATCTCATTTCAACAATCATTAAGATTGTAGCTTGCATAATCAATCAAATAGGTGTATACATAGTCCATATAGCTTATTCTAGTCTTAAAATAGCTTATTATTCCATTTTCAATCAATTAGAAGTGATCAAAGTTCATAATAGTCAAACTTTAGTGTTTATCATAAAAGTCAAATTGGTTCAAAAGCAGGTTTACATGAAACTTTGTAGATTTTCATGTCTTCATATTTGGTCAAAAGCTTTTGATATTTTGGGTTTAACAAGTTAAGCTGGTCTGTTTTCTAAATCTGATTTTTGTGAAATTTTTCTAAAGCTCTTTAAGCTTCAAATAAGCTTTTCAAAACAACTTATTTCCCCTGTGCCAGAGTAGTTAGTGTTATCTGCTTGATTTCACAAGCTCACACAGAGCTTATTAGTGGGACCCAGGCATTGAAACTTAGCTTTTTGGAAAGCCCATCTAGCTGTCTCAAAGTTCCAAAGCTTATTTTTCCTTTTCTAGCTTATTTAATAGGACTGCTACTAGCTTTTTGTTTGTCCCATTTCTTGTGTACACTGAATTCTCAGTGTAATACAAGCTTTTTCTCAAGCCTTTCATAAGCTCATTTGTGGTTCCCACAGTGTGAGCTTGGACTTTTTGGAAAGCCCACCAACCCATCTTGCTACCTCGGTTCTTATTTTGAGCTTTTCGACTTATTTCATAAGCTTAAATTGCTTGTATAAATATTTATGAGACTGTTTGGTTGAGAGGTTTAGTGAAAGTGCTTATTAGCTTATTAAAGCTTATCGGTGTGTTTCTTTGTGCCTTTAGCTTAATTTAAGTACTTTTAGCTTATTTACATCTTATTTTACTTTTGGTTCCAACTGTGAAGCTTATTTCAAGCTTGTTTGAGCTTAAAATCAAAATAAGCCAAAAGCTTAAACTGTTAAGCTCTTAAGCTTTTGTTTTGCTTATTTTCAAGTTCCAAAAAGTTTGCCTTTGTAAAAGTTGCATATAATCAGTAGTATAGTAGGTTTAAACAATAAAAATCACAAAAACATCAATTTTAAAAATAGTGATAGCGTTTATTTAATATAATTTAGCTTTTTAATTTTATTTTTAGCTTATTATTAAGCAATTATCTGTGTTTATATTTTTTTAAGTTTCTGTCACATTAAAGTATTTTTAGGAATTTTCTTAGATTTTTCCTTTGTCATCTAGTATTTTTAATAATTAATAATAGTTTAATTAATAATTAATTAATATTAAAGTATTAAGTAGTAAAATAATTTTTATTAAGTAAAACCATGTTTTTATATTTTTCCTAGCTTTGTTAACTTAATTAGAACCTATAAAATTTAATCTTATAATTTTCCCTTTTTATTTTCTAATTTTAATCCTTTAATTAGCTTAATTAGATTTAAATTATTAATTACGTTTTTAATTTATAAAACCTTTGCTAAAAGACAAAAATATTTGTTTTTAATTTTATAAATCTTTTAAGTTGTTCTAGATTTTAGAAAATAAATTTGTAATTTTCTTAGTTAATTTTGTATTATAAATACTTTTAGATTAATTAAACTAAATTTTAAATAAGTCTAAAATAGTTTTGATTAATTAATTAATATTAAATTAATATAATATTAGTAAAATATTTTCTTTTAGATTTTAATTTTCTTTAAGTTTAAAAAGTTTTAAAATTTTCATTTTATACCCTTTAGTTTTAAACTTGTCATTTTAAGTCCTCGTAGTTTTAAATTTACATTTTTATACACGTTTGTTTAATCGATTGTTGTGCTTTATAGTTTTGTATCCAAATACAATTCCAAACAATCGATGGTGTAATTTCAACCAAAATCCTTACGGATCATTATCCTTGGTGATCATTCTACGTCCGAGCGTTTTGAAACACCATTCAACCTCCGTGGGACTTAACACAGGAATCCACTAAATTCCAAGGGAAATTGTATTGAGTCCATAATAGTTGACTTTTGTTGACTAAAACCTTTGGTCAATATTTCTTGACCGTTTGGGACCAATCGAGGCCTAGATGATGATCTTTGGTTTCGAACTTGTTTGGGAGAGGTGGGTTTTGTAGGGCTCAAGGACCTCTTCATCGTCACCACCCGTATACTCAAAGTGATCACGGTTTTACGAGTCGGGGTGGTAACTCGGAATCGTCACCACCAGTATACTCAAAGTGATCACCGGTTTTACGAGTCGTGGGTAGAAGCACGAGGAGGGACTTTTGTTGAGTAGGAGTCCGTTGGAGAGGAGGTAACATAGAAGATGATTCACGGACTTCTTGACGTTTAGCTTTATCATGCTTATCCCGATCCTTGTCTTCATCGTCTCTAGGGCGTTTAGACTTTACCGCTCGAATCTACATGCTTCTTTGAGTTGGTAGTCCAACAATGCTTGAAACTTTTCCTTCCTTGAAGTAAATGTCCCGGATCGTGTAGACATTTGTGTGACAAGCTTGGCCACCAATTCATTATCCGAGAAAACTACGAGGATCGATGGATTGATTGTGGCGGTTAAAGGTGTGGATCTTATAGTTTGCTTGGCTATCTCGCATAAGATTCGGATATAGTTGTCAGTAAACATCTCCTTTGTGACTTTAGGGCGAAATCACAAGGTACTTGTTAGTGTAACCTTGATCATTTCGTTCAGTTCCTCTTGACGATGATTTTTCATGAATTCTTGAATAAACTTCCTTTCTCCTTTCATCTTTTCATGCTCATCATACAGATGTTGTATGTGATCAGCAAAGAAATTCAACTTCTTTTGGAGAATGTCTTTCTTTCTGATTTCTTTGACAGCATTCCTAATTCGTTTATGAGCATGAGATATCCAAGAACGAGGTGGTTTCTTCACTGATTTGGTTGATCTCTTTGATGATGGTGGTGATGAATGAGAAGAAGAATCCGATGAGGATGAGGCGTGAGAGACTCGGGGTCCTTAGGCGGTTCGAAGTTTCCTACGTGATCGTGTAGGACTTTCGAGCGACTTGTCATAATCGGCATCTTTATCTTTCTCGGACTTCTCGGTTTGCTTTCTCAAACTCATATTCGATAGTATCCTCCACAAGCTTTTGTTGTTGCACAAGAGTGGTGGCACCGATCCACTATCGGTCGATTAACCACATCGGGACACAGTGAAGAGTGGGCAAGACCACTTGATCCTCTGGGGCCACCCATTTGGTCTTTGCAAATTCTTGACTTTTGAAGGTGATGGCAATTTAAGCTTCTTCCTGTAGGATTGATCCGGAGCTCTTCTTCTTCTTTAGAGCTCTCATCATAGGGCACAAGTGCTGAGTCTTCCTTTTCCTTTATCGACTTGAGGACTTGGAGGTTTTGGTGCGGAAGGATTGTCATCCTGCGGTTTGAGTAGGTAATCTCTTCATACGTATCAGTACCTTGAGCTTTCGTCCAAAAGCTTTCTTTGCGGATTCGGTGTGGGAATAGGTTCGACTTCCTTTACAGAACAATCCTTTTACGAGGAGGATTCCTTTTGGGAAGCTTCCTATAACTTCGAACTTATGCACTTCCAAAGACTTCCTCTTTTGGTTCTCCGGTAGGAGTTCACGAAGGTTTTTCATCAAGATGACCAACTTTGCCTTCTTTTCGCTACTAGATACCTTTTATGCGTTTCAAGCTTCTTGAGTTCTTTAGATGAAGGTGATCGGTAATGACACCACTTTCTTTGTTGACGATTCTTTGATTCTCGATGATAGTGTAGGTTCGGTCAACATATCGTGATTATCCGGGTCATTGAGCCTCGTGGAATATCGGGATTAAGTCCAAGTGCTCTTTGGATCAAAAGCTTTGTGTATCGACATAGGAATCTTTGAGCCAAGCTTCTTGTGAAATAGCATCATGTCCTCCCATATCGATGCTTGATTTGATGTCCTTCTTATTGATCGAGACCGAAGATTTGCGGTTCCATGAGCTTTGGATGCTCATAACCACTATCACGACCGAGAGACCGATTTGGTGATTATGAGGTAGAGGTTCTCCACGGTTATGGAATGTTCTTAAGCTCCACATGAGAATGCTTAGAGATAACTCTGAAGCTTCATCATAGCCAATATCAAGCAAGAATTGTAGAATGCCTCCTCGATTAGGTGTGGCAAAGAAGTCGGTTGGCTCGATTTCGGGGAATGAGAAGCCTGACCCATAAGTCGGCATGAGTGATGGTGACTTGTTTGTGATTAAGTGTCATCACAAACACTTTGACGATGATCCTCCGCATAGAGTTCGAGTGCTGAATGTAGATTTCGATCTTGTAGCAGTGTGAGATCATGTTCGGTATGGATGATTCCTTAGAATATCCACAACAATGAGACAAGAAGATTACGAGCATGTTAGGGTCTCAAAGTCAACCCTAAGGTTATTCTTTCCAATCTTTCTCGGATAGCCATTTGGGAAGATATCGGCAATAGTGAGAACCTCGGGTGCATCCACATTCATTTGAAAGCACCATGTCGTGATGCGAAATAACATTAGCCAAAAGAACCAACATATCGAAGACATAATGTTAGTCAACGAAGGTCTTATTGTCTAGTTAATGAATGTACTGTGTCATTGATTGTTGCGAGTCCTAGGTCACTTGTTTGTCCAATAGTCCAATGGCGTCGTGAAATGTTTCGTGAGTTAGTTAACTTTAAGTTTTAAAGTTTATGTTATCACTTATTGTTCACAACATATCAAACATATAAGTTTATTAGTGACATTATTGGTTTCGTGATGATATGATTAGTTTATTAACAAGTTTGTACACGTAACAATTCATAATGAAGGTCAATCCGAGCTTAAGCATAGTTTTGGCAAAGTTAGCGTGCTGATGAATGACATATGCGTGAGCGAAAGCTTGTCGTGGGATCCTAACTTACGCGTGAAATGTTACAGCGTGGGAAGGGGACCTTATCGTGGAGCTTACGGCGTGGCGTATATAAACCTTACGCGTAAGGCTTACTAAAAGAGTAGACCTTATGCGTGAGGTCATCGTTTACACATATCCTTCACGGGATCGCGTGGTCCCATTGTAGAACCTTGTGCGTAGTAGTTACGCGTAGGATTTCTCTTCGCATAACGCCACGCGTAAGGTAATCCTTATGCGTAGAGATTCAATGACCTTGATTACGATTTTTACGAGTAGCAAGCCCGAAATAAAACATCATAACATCAATCTTAACACTTATATTCATTCTAACATCAAATCATGGCATGAAAACACATTTAACATTTATGCGTGAAAGTCATACGCGAGGTCAAAACCCCAAGGGTTATGAATTACGCGTATAATTTCTAACCATGGGATTTGCACCAAACAATTTACGGTAGTTCTAAGATGTTGTGAGTCTATAAACCAAGTTATAACATCTAAATCGTGGAGAATTAAAATGCCCAAACTTATGAACTTTAAACCCTAATTCCAAATTTTTAATCATTTAGAGTTTACGGGTGGTTATAGAGCTTGGAAATCATCAATTCATCATCATATAAACATTACACAACAATCTTTTGACCAAAACTCTTCACATTTGTAAACACCCAAATCGACTCATAAACCTAATTCTCAAAAATCATCAATTCGTGTTTACGGTGGTTTTGAGGGTAAAATAGTATCATTGATGTAAAAGACACGTTTTGACACATTCTTTTCAACCACAAACACACTCACATTGATTGTGTGTTCATATGCTATCGTAGAACACATAATCACGTGTAACAAACGTTTTAGCCGAAGGATTTGCTTGAAATTCAAAACCTTAGCTTGTATTCTGTTAAGATCATGAAAACACTTACAAAATGATGATCTAAAGCACGGATTTCTTGAGCAATTCTAGGCGTGGGATGTTTAAGGTTAAGAGTAATAAATGTAAAGTAAATGTTAGGTAGGAGGTGTTTTATTTAAAATAACTTTAAGATTTTGGCGTTTTGGTCCCTCCACCTTTTCCTTTTTTTCAAACAAAGTCATTTAACTTCCATTTTGGTTACCAAACAAAGATTTTAAGAAAGAAACTTGTGACACTCCCCTCGACTTAAGAAATATTGAAAGGTTATTAATTTTAGTCCGAGGAGTGTCGTGAACCGAAAATTTACCACCATTGATAGCGAAACAACCGAGATATGATAACATGCAAGTACATGATGTTTTGAAGCAGTTTAAATCTTTGTATTCTCCCCTCAACACTTGATCGGAAAAATCTTGAATTTTGAAAGATTATAGTGTTGATGGAAGAAATGTACTTGCCATGTTGAAAGAGAAGTAGATTAGAAGAATATTTTGTTGTTTTAAAAGATTTTATATTTTGTATTTTGTTTTGAAAAATTATTTACAAAAGATGTTTTGGTGTTTGACGGTTTTTAAGACTGTTTTAAGAGGTCATCCATTTCCTCTTGAGTCAAACACCTCATACCAATCGGTGGACCAACTCATTAAACCTAGCGGAGGCAAGGCTTTGGTGAGAAGATCGCCAATTGGTATTCTATACCCACAAAGTATAATTCAACGGTACCACATTCCACGTGGTCTTTGATGAAATGATAGCGAAGATCGATGTGCTTTGATTTCGTCTTTGAATCGAGTTGCACAAGATCGCAATGGCACTCCGATTGTCGCGATACATCGGGATTACATCAAATCGTAACCATAGTCTTTGAGTTGTGTTCTCATCCATATGACTTAAGCACAACACGGACATGGCTACATATTACGCTTGGTTGATGACGGTGATGTACAATCCTGCTTCTTTGATCGCCAAGACACCAATTTATCACCAAGAAATTGTAAAGCTCAAGTACTTTTCCTTGAGTCTAAGCATCCTGCGTGGTCGTCGTCAAAAGCGATTAGTTCAAAATCGAAATCCTTGGATACGGATCCCAAGTTAATGGTTCCCTTGATGTATCGGAGGATTCTTTTAGCCTTAGAGGTGGGTTTCGGTTGGTCGCGACGATAGCGGGAGCATAGATAAGCGGCAAAGACAATATCGGTCTCTAGTTTATTAGATACATGAGAGACCCAATAATACTTGGTATTTGGTAGGGTCAACTAATTTCCCATGTAAATCGATCTAGCTTCTTGGTATGAGTCATTGGTGTGGCATAAGTATCACGGGTTTTCATTCCAAATTTGTTTAACAATTCAAGAGCATATTTGGGTGACTCAAGAAAATACCACGGGGTGATTGATGAACTTGTAATCCTAGAAAGAATGTAAGTTCACCCATCATGGACATTTCAAAATTTTCTTCATTAGTTTTGCAAAAGCGATTGAAAACTTTTATGTGTAGACCCAAAATGATGTCATCCATGTAAATTTGAACAATTAAGATATGTGCCCGTGATATTGTATAAAAGAGTTGGGTCAACCGAACCTTTGGTGAAATTATTAGCAATGAGGAAAGATGATAGCTTATCGTACCATGCAGAGGGCTTGTTTGAGACCATAAAGAGCTTTGTTCGGTTTGTAGACATGGTTGAAACTCGGGATCAACGAATCCTTCGGGTTGGTGACATAAACCGTTTCTTCGGTTGTCCGTTGAGAAACGCAGTTTGACATCCATCGAAGACCGTCATGTTCATATGAGCCGCGACGCGAAAATATCGAACGACCTCAAGGCGAGCAACCGAGCAAAAGATTCTTCAAAGTCTATTCCTTCTTCCCGACGATAACCCTTAGCAACTAGGCGTGACTTGTTTCGGATGGCGTTCCCTTGACATCAATTTGTTTTCCAAATCCATTTGAGACCAATGGCGTAGACCCGTTGGTCTTTCAACCGATTCCATACTTCAAGGCGTTTGAATTGGTTGAGTTCTTCCCGCATGGATTCAATCCGGTTGTCTTTTGTCATTGCGTCTTTAATGTTTTAGGCTCAGTTAGCGGACGGTGAGTGCATAAATGCAATGTTCACCATCGTGTGAAGACGTTGTCTCGTGAACGACCGGTTGATTCGGGTTGCCAATAATATTAGTCGAGGATGGTCTTTTGTCCATCGATGTGTAGAGGTTGATGTTGGTATACATTGTGCGATTCGAGGATTCAAATGGTTTGTTGAAGATTCGCGACATCGGTGCAACATCTCATTAGCAAGGGGTTGAAGAACGATTTGGATCAAAATCTGCGGTGGGGTACATCATTCGAATATCATCGGTAGGTTCATCATTGTTGGAAGCGGTGTGTTCAAGCTGTTGTGTTGGAGTCAATCGGGTGTAGGTGCATCTTCAATAGTAGTTGTTGTAGCGGTGTATCGGTATAGGAATATTATCGGGTTGTGCGGTGAGCAATGGATACACAGAGCACGTTCATCAATATCGTCACCGAATGAGGAGCAAATAACCTTTCCATTTGTTGTGAGTTAGTGGGGGCTTTGTTCGGTGATGATGGGGTTGAGGAAAGTTTAAGCGGTTGTGACCGGTTCTAAGTCGTTATACTCGAAGCCATAGTGAAGAAGTTTGAATCGACTTCCCCAAACGACAACCTGTCTTTAGCGATTTGAAACTTTGATGAAGTCTACATTTCCTCTAACTTTTGAAGGTTTCAAGATGTCAAATGAAATTTGTAGATGAGCGATAAACCACACGTAGAAAATCGACTAATTGTGGAAGATCCGTTCGAGGGTAAAATGCCGAAATCAACAAGATCTTCTCACTTATGTAGACGCATCACACCAAACAAAACCACGAAAGACGAAATGATATGACTTTCCGGTCTTTCGAATGCTAATCACCGTGAATATGCAATAACTCGATACCAAGACCATGTGTGAGGCATCATAATATCATATTTGGGTAACTTCACAAGATCACCCGTGAAATAGAGACGATAACACCAAAGTGAGACGTTTGAGCCACATATCGCCTTATTTCTTCCTCTAATTGAAGAAATTCAAGAAGGCATTGGGTTTTCGCAAAAAGCATGTAGAAGAACGAGGAAGCAATGACCACCTACACACTCTCTCCCCTCGATGTTTTCAATGATTCGAGAATCATACACCACGTATGTTGATGATGAATTGAAGACAGTGAAACCATGTATAAGGAGATAGCGAAACCATGTATGTCTAATTGATCGAACAAGTGTGAAGTACCAAAAATATTTCGAGAGAGTCAATCATAAAACTTCTCATTCATAATGTTGATCATCGGTTGTATCATTGTTGTTGAAGCAGTTTGATCTTACATTATAGAAGATTCGGTTGTTGTTGTAGATTCGGTGTATCGAAATTAGAGTATTATTGGTTGTGCATCGGAAACATTCGATACATCCGAAGCACGACTTTTGGCGAATCTTTAACCGCAGGAGCAAGCAATGTTTCCAATTCATGACGATTAAGTACAATGGTGGAATAGTGATGGATCATGATATTTTTGATCGTGAGAAACGGGTCCTCTGTTGTTTTGCGGTAGGAGCCATAAACATCATGTACTGCATAGAAAATAGAAGGGGGCAAGAAAGAAGAAACATGGATCCCCAAGTGTAACTTGGTTCCGGATGTTAGAGGCATAAAGATGTAGTGTCAATTATATTCTTGACACCGAACATGCTATTTTGATGATTTCCTTTCACCTCGGGGATGGATGTGAGGGTTTCACACTTGTTATGGTGCAACTACTTAATATCTTGCTGTAGGAATCCACCTAAGACCAACGATGTTGAAAACTCTACCGTTGGTATCCATCTAAGGTTAGATCTAAGGGATGTTGAAACTTCTTTTGGGAAGAATTTGCGTCTATATTGATCCACCTATTAGGTTTACGAAATTTTACGTTTAGATCAGCGGGTTTATTTCTAACTGTTTGAGTTAACTTAGGTTTTGGTTTGCCACTACAAGCGGTGTTCGATAATACACTCGAAGGTGATACACTAGGTCGTGAACCTAAGATTCCATCCTTTTGGAGTAGTGCCCTTTTCTTAGCCTTTTCTAGATCATAGTTCTTGTATCGTCATTTGAATCATATGAATTTTTACGTTTAATGCTTGGTTTAGACACGGTGTTCGAACTAATCCTAGATTGGCGAAGCGACCACTTGTCACAGTATAATGAAACATGTTTAATAAAATGAAGCATTATTGTTGGGCCCGAATGTGGAGTATTGGTTTTGACAAATGATTATTCTCAACAACTTGGGAGGAAACCGTGGTTTTGACGATTTTGAGCGTTCGATTTAAAAGCGGTTGGATGTCTAACAAGCGATTGGTTTTAGAAACGATTTCCCAAGGTTGTTGGTTTTGCATAATTAGTATCCACACTCTTGTCGATTAATCTTCTCGCTTTGTTTTTAAAGCGACATATGCAAGCCCCTTTGCTTGAATTTGAGCCTTTAAATGCTCATTTTCTTTACTAATGTATCCACACGATTACTTTGTTCATTTGAATCACGACCATTGTGTTACGAAAAGATTTGTTTTGTAATTTAAATTCAAGAGAGATGCAATGTGCCTCTAGTTTTGAAAAATCTTTATGAAACGAGCAATGGTCTTTTTGAGAAGAATGATTTGATTCAAGAGTTTGATTTGACGATTCGATGAATTGTTAACAAGTAAGGGCTCGAGACATGAGATAGTTGTGCGGACATTGTGCAACACATCGGTCAACCTCTCCTTCATTACTTAATTCAGGTTGCTCGGTTTGTTGTATCGCATTCTTGACGAGAATATGATCAATGAGATTGTACCTCGACCATACATTACGTATCGATGTCATAGGTGGGTAAGATATCTTCCTCAACCATTTGTTCTTCGTCATAGTTGGGCTCGGTGTCGTAGTTAAGTATGATATCTTCTCCGGATCTGCTGCTTGTCATCCTTCTTTTCCAATGCTACAACCTCATTGTCCGCATTCAAAGCGATTACAATAATCACAACATTCTCAACGTCCATTTGAGCATTCCTTTCATGTATATCAACTCTTTCACCTTGCACGATCGGGATATCGGAATTTGATGATGTCGGCGCTTGGAATTGTTAATCATTGGGAAGTTGAATGGTTTCCATCTTACGTACACCTTTTCAAAGATCGAATCCATTGATTAAAACACTTGCTTTCCCCTGCATAAGAATCAAAGAAAAAGGTGCTAAGACGATATAGCACACAGAAGGCCGATATAGTAAATTTCAATTTTCCTCCAAAAATAATTTTGAAAATATTTTGACTCTCAAAATTTGAAATTCACTATAAAATTCAATTCTAATGTTGTAAGAAAAATTTGAGTTATGACAATTTTGACGCCAAATTTTACCCGAAAATTGAATTTAGGCCCAAAATTTGAATTTTGACCAAAATTTTCTGATTAAACCAAAATTTGAATCTCGTAAAATTGAACGTTTAGTCTCCCTAAAAATAAATTTTACTCAATTTTTTTTTTTTTTTTTTTTTTTTGATAACTTGTGTTGATGGATCTTTGTAGTCGAATGAACCTTTGTTGATGAAGTATCCTTAGGCGTAGAAATCACAATAAACCAAGTAGCACTTATGCGTAAAAACACCAAAGTTACGCGTAACAATCAAGAGTTCTGCGTGAGGTTTAGCTTCTGCGTAAGTAGGGAAAAGACGCTAAAGTTATGCGTAGACACAAAGTTATGCGTAGAAAGTTAGGCGTAGGATTACCTTATCGTAAGACTAGGCTTATGCGTAAGATAAATCTTATCGTGGGATTTTCTACGCGTAAGCTTTATGCTTATGCGTAATTTTGGGTTTTATCCCAAGTGATCTTTACACTATCACGGTCAAAAGATATCCAAAGTCGACGTATTTTCGGGCTTATCCAAGCAAGAAAACACGGAGTAAACCTGGCCCAAGATCAAACCAAGGATAAAGTTACACGTAGAATTAGGGTTTTGATACGCGTAGTTCTACTCAGAAAATGACTTTTGCCCAAAGATGTTTCTAAACCGTTTTTGTGATGAAATAGCTTCAATATCACAAAATAACACAAAAGTGTGAAACTTGATGATCCAAAGCTTCTAAAACGATTCTGTAGGATGAAACCCTTGTACAAAACTAGTTTAAAAGCGATGATCCACGCATAAAGTTTGAAACTTTTGCCAAAAATGCTTATTTTAACACCTTAAAATGTTGAAAGTACAAGAATCTTGGATTAAAAGTGTAAAAACGTGTTTTAAGCGAACAAAGTATCACTGTTTGTTTCTACGCGTAGGGACCAAAACCCACTTCAAAAACAATACGATTCACCCAACTAGTAGGCGATTGATACCATTTGTTAGGTCACTAGATTTACAAACACAAGTAATATAGAAAGAGATAAGGCGATTGAACAAGATCTAACACACACACACACACAATATTAAGGACGGTTATGCGTAAGGCATGAGTGAAAGAGAATAACTTGAATAACCAACCCTCAAATGAGGGTTTACAAGAGTATTTATAGGAGGAAAGCTAGGGCAACACTCCTAGTTTCCATCCTTTCCTTAATGGGCTTGGGCCTAAGCTCATGGGCCTTCTACATAAGCTTAAGGCTAATAACAAACATAAAGGCCATAATAAAGCTAACTATTACATATTAATTACAAACACTTGATTATGGTTTAAGAGTGATTCCAACAATGAGACCAAAACCTTCGAAACCAACTTTTCAATCTAAAACAACCAAGATAAGCACATATAACCTAGCTAATCAAACCATAATCGTGATACCAATTGTAAGATTATTGATATCATAACACCATTTATGATTAGTGTGTGGATTGTGTGTTTAGAGAGAAAGATGAGATAATAGGATGTTTAGATAGAGAAACAAAATATGCAAGATTAGATTAAAGTGAATATCCAACTCTCTCCCTTGTGGGAGAGGGCTATTTATACATGATTCCTCGCCTCCTTGGTGTGGATCGGGCATAAAGTGGGTAAAGACCCGGCCTTCTTCCACGATCTTACTTTCGCTAATATAAAACTACTAAATAACGTTGAGTCTGAGCTAACTTATGCTAGACTATAGTTGGGGTGACCGACACTTTTATATGGATTTACTAAATCCTAAAAAGATCTACAAACATTGTATTGTCCAACATGACCAAAAGTAAGTTTAGCTTTTACTTTTATTAGCTAAGAAGAAGACTTTAATTTTCAATGTGGTTAAATCGTTCTTTTATAGGTCTAAATTGGTTTTCTTTAAAGAATAATTTTTTAATTTTGTGTTTTACTTTATAATATAAAAGATAAAATGTTTAGGGGTTATTAACTATAACTAAAAACTTGTTATAATATATAAAAAATGATAACTATACACTAAAGTCCATAAATTTGAATTTAAAGTTACAATATTCTTTAAAGTTATTTTACATTTAACTCGTAAAACTTATAAGTTAACTTTGTAAATTTTTTACATTTTAGCCACATATTTTATGATCTTTTCTCTTAACAACAAATTTGAGACAATTTTGTGAAGTGGTAAAATCAAGCTCAACAATTGATCCAATTTGGTTTCTACCAAATATTAAGGGACTATTTGATAAAACTGTATAATTTAGTGCTGAATAAACCAATAGTGCTAAGAGAAAATATTTCTAAGTGTTTGATAAATTCTTGAATATCAATTATGAATAAACAAAATTACCATATTAACCTCCACTATAATTTAATGAAATATATTACTTGATAATGTTAATCTATAAAACTTGTAGTCTAAAAAGGATGTAACTAAAAGAAAACCATATAAATTACATAACTTTTTCACAAATATCATTACATGTTTTAACAACCAAGTAACCGTATCAATGAACCAACGAATATATATATATATATATATAACCAAACCCAATTCAATATAATTTTTATAATTAAAAGTATCCCAATAGATAATATAATATAAGTAATAAGTATAACGTAAGGTAATAATATGATTTCTTTAATTGATTTTCAAATTGAATAATTAAGAGAAAGTCTACGTGGGAGGCGGGAGGAGACGAGAGGTATATTGTGAATCGTGGTCTCTTCGAATGGTTTAGCATGCTAAATTAAAATATCAATCAACGCCTAATATATCATTCGGTGACCAATTTCTTTTGTCAAACACTCGACCGATTAATTTGGCGATGCGATGTTGAATCATCTCATTAAGCACTAATCAAACACACCTTAAGTTATATGAAATAACGTAACTCTATTTTTTAATTATATAAAAAAATTAAAAGATTCAATGAAAAGTGGAGTGAAAATCATAAAATAGTAAGCAAGTTTTAGATTAGTTCTAATTTAGTTATTCTAACTTTGTTTTGATTATAAAATCCAATCAAAGTTTTAATATTGTTTCATTGTTGTGAAATTTTTATGTTTGAGTGATCTATAACACTTTTTAAATATGGTTATTATTTGGTGACTTATTATCTTTTCGAGTCACATATTGGTTGTATATAAAGTTGGTTGGAAGTAGTTATATTTAAAAGTGCGTGTTTATTAGTTAGGTACAATTTTCAATGCATTATTAACAACTTAAATATAGTTATTTTAAATATTTTTACAACAGTGGAACAAAACTGATACTTTCATGATATGTGTAAAGTTTGAGTGACTAAGGGTGTGCTTGGTTAGGGGTATTAAGAGGTAAAGAATAGCAAAGATAATGATTGATGATAGTTGTTTTGTTATAATGCAATGGACCATTACCCACTACTAAGCAATCAACCATTCCCTAACATTTTGAGAGTAATGACCCTATAATGCTTGAATTTTATTTTTTTGTATCTTCTTTAATTTTCTCTCACACTCTTCTACATTATAAATTGTGGAGAGCTATTGTAACACCCCCGAAAATCTTAATGACAGCGGAAGACTAATTCGGGTGTTACTTGAATGGAGATCATAGTCAATAATTATAGAAAACGACTCGAAAGAGACGTTTTATTAAAATAGTTATCATTCATCGAAAACTCATAGTTTGTTACAAAATATTGTAAATAGATCAAGTGTTTTTCCCAAAAGAAAGATCATGAGTTTGAAAGAAATGATAACTTTTATGTTTTACACCACCAGATAAGCCTTGCCATGCCCCATTCCGCACCTTGGTCATAATCTTCACCGATTACGAGATAACATGCTTAAAAGGTCAACAAAATGTTGAGTGAAGTCCATAGGTTTAAAATAAGTTGAACACAAGTATAAGATCATGATCATTGTAAACTAACAATATCATAAGAAAAATATCACAGATTATTATGCGCTAAGCTCATGAAACCAAGACTCAACCGCATACACGAATTACCAGTGTACGTAAATATGCCCCAAAGGAGGTAATAGCCAATTACCTAAAGATATTCGATATAGTGCGCCCGGTTATTTCTCTATAACCTAAAGCGGGTTCGTTATTCCCCATAGTACTATTCACGATATCTCGTTCACTCGCGGTGACTAATGGTTCATGATCGGGGACTTGTGGCTAACAACTTAGGCGGTACCAATAATCAAGAAGATCAAGCATTTATGAAAAACCCTTGTGTTCTAGTTTAGAGCATGTATCTCCTCATGGGGTTTATAAAAATAAAGTAAAAGCGAGGCTATGAACTCACCTTGATAATAATGCACACGCACAAAATAGATCAAGCACAATGTAGCGGAGGTTCCAACTCGAAACCTAAAATGATGAGATGGCGAGTCTCAGTATGAGCATTTTGGTTCGCGACCAAAATAATAGAGCATTGAATATTCTTATTCAATAGATCATTGGATTGTCCAATCCAATAGTGTGCGATCGTGATTAACGTTTAAGTTAATTTTCATGCTACATTGTCTTAACTAGTGATCGTCACTTACGCATAAGTGAAATGTTTTCCCCGTTGTGATCGTAATAAATTTGTTGAGTATTTAACGTATTGAAATAAATTCCCGTGTGTTTATCGGTTTGACATATATATATAATTATAATCTTATAATATATATATATATAAGTAATACATTACCGTTATCCGAAATAAAATACTCATAAGATCAAAATACTTGTTTTACGAAGTTATTATGGGTTTATAAGTTTTCTAAACTTTTCCCGAATTTACACTTTTACCCTCGAGTTATAAAAGTACAAGTTTAGTCCTTATACTATTAGAAAATGACACTTTGTACCCAAAATATTATAGGCTTAAAGTTTTCGGATTTGACACTTTTAGTCCCTCGGTAAAAACTGATTTTTACAAAGTTAGCTTTTATTACACTTTAAAACATTTACTTATCTAGTTATAATTTATTGAAAGTGTAGGGGTATTTGTTGCCAAACTGTGAAAGTTATAAAACAAAAAGAAAGGAAAAATGCTACAAGGGGGAATCGAACTAGGGACCTCCCGTTTAACACCCAACGCTCCTAACCCACTGAGCTAGGCTCTTTTTATGTTATATTCCTACTCGTTACAATATTTAAGATGTACCTCAGTGTTATATTTTCTTTTGAAACATGCTACTGCTTTAAGTCGAGATGCATGCATGGTTCCTTATCTTTGTTTCTATTTCTCTTCTTCTCAGTGAACTAAAGTGACTTGCATTTCATTTAGTTTTCATAGAACCTTAGCATGTGTGTTAGCAAAGTTTCGATATATTTACGATGAAAGTGTTCCTAACGAGTATAATGTAATACTAGACATCGAAGCATGATATGAGTCGTATCGAAATAGGTTCGAGGAAAACTTACAATCACTCAAGAGAGTGGTGTGGGAACTCGGATGGGAAGAGACACGCCGAGAAAGACACAACCGATAATAACCCGAGTATTCACAACAACAATCCCGTGTAACCTCCTAGTTTTGCTAGTAACCCAATATTTCTTTTCTTCCTTTTTCTCCTTGCTCGACAGAAACCAAAAGAGAGAAAATAAAATGAAGTGAAGTGTTTTTGTTTGAGTTGTGTGTTTTACTTGGTGTTAGAAGTGTGATATATAAAGGAAAACTAGGTATGGAGTTTTGAATATCTTATTGTTGTTCTTCCTTGGTTTCAAGAAAGTAGAAAGACAAGGGTGTTTGTTTGTGGGCATGCGATGGTTGCAACCAAGATTTAGAGCATGATTTTGGTATAGTCACCTCAATGAGAGCATGTTAGACACATTACCTCTTGGTTAAAAGAGTCAAGAGGAAGTCAAAGTAGTCTTGGTAGGTTCAAGGTATTATAATAATATGTTAGGGTGGCTAAGCTTGATGGTTTGTCCCTTTTGATCATGTACACACGCAATAGAGCAAGGTCAAAGTAAGTGAAATTGTTTGGTGTTCTGCTATGATGTTTCCAGTTTGGTTTCTTATCCGCTTGTTCGATTACAAAAGAAAGGACACAAAACATTTTACTAACTCTTTTAAATGAAGTCTTGGGCTTGGGTTTTGATCATGCTAGGCGAGGCCCAAAAGGAAAGAAATAAAATGGTGTTGGGCTAGAGATACAATTCGACAAGGGCCCAAGGTAAAAGGATGTTTCGTTGGGCTTGGCATGGGTCGACGCCCAAGGAGCTATCGTGTATGAGTTGGGCTCGGATCAAATGGAGGCCCAAAGAAATCACGGTGGGTGTTTTAGGCCCGGCCCAAGTTAATTATAATCTATATTCATTTATTAAATATATTTTATTATAATTAAATTAAGTAATTTTACAAATTTTTACGTATTCATTACGTATTTTAGAATTATCGGGATAGTGGGAAATTTATTTAGATCACAACGGTATATTTGTGAACGCTCAAGTGCGTTGATCATGCATATGCCAAATGATATGCAAATGTGATGTTTAGAAAATTTCATGACGAAATAGATCGTGTTTAATTCTTGATTAAAACGTTAAGTACATTGAAATTTTCCGGAGCTTCGGTACCTACCCTTAAGAGAACTGCGTCCATGATTAAACTCGCAGAGAGTGTCATGGGTGATCTAGATGAGCGGTGGGGATACTTGGAACGCATTATATCCTCGCTCCCGGTGAACTCGCACCTCGTTTCTTATGATTCCATCGAACTTTAACGATAGGAATGCGGCTTTGCTTAAGCCTTTTAACTTCTCATCCATGATCTCGATGGGTTCTTCGACAAAGCTAAGTTTGTCATTGAAATGGATGTCCTTGAGTGGTACGACTAGAGTTTCATCCGAAAGACACTTTTAAGATTTGAGACATGGAGCGTGTCATGTACTCGGCTAAGTTCTTGGGAAGATCAAGTTTATATGCCATGGACCAATTCTTTGGAGAATTTTGAATGGTCCGACGTATCGAGGTTTGAGCTTTCCTCGCTTTCCAAATCGACCATCCCTTTCGGGGTGATACTTTAAGCATTACGGTCTCCGACTTGGAATTCCATTGGTTTCTTGAACATCTGCGTAGCTCTTTTGTCTATCTCGATTGCTTGCAATCTTTGCCGAATTTGCATTATCTTTTCTGTTGTCTCTTGGACAATTTCGGGACTGTAAGTTGTACTTCTCCAACTTCCGCCCAAAGAACCGGGCGATCGGCATTTTCTTCCATAGAGTGCTTCAAAAGGAGCGACTTTAATCTTGGCGTGGTAACTATTGTTGTAAGAGAATTCACCCAGGTAAGTGCTTATCCCATCCTTTTCCGAATCAATCACACATGCTCTTAGCATGTCTTCCGAGTTTGGATCGTTCTTTCACTTTGTCCATCTGTTTGAGTATGGTGCGCGGTACTCATATCTAAGTTGGTACCCATGGCTTTTGAAGCGTTTGCCAAAATCTTGAGGTGAATCGGCTATCACGGTCGATATGATAGAGATTGGTACACCGTGACGAAACAATCTCTTTGATGTACGATCTAGCGAGTGTAATCATCTCGTCGTTCTCCTTGATTGGCAAGAAATGAGCGGACTTTGTAAGGCGGTCTACAATAACCCAAATGGTGTCAAAACCATTAGAAGTTTTTGGCAACTTTGTGATAAAGTCCATTGTGATTCTTTCCCATTTCCACACGGAAGTTCGGTTGGGTTAGCAATCCGGATGGCTTTTGATGTTCGACTTTAACTTTCAAGCATGTCAAACATTCTTGGCGTATCTGATGATATCGACCTTCATATTAGGCCACCAACAAAAGCTTTAGATCTTGATACATCTTGTTGGGACCGGGATGTATGGAATACTTCGATTTATGTGATTCATGCATGATGAGTTCTCGGATACCTCCAAAGAGTGGAATCCAACTTGATTTTTGAAACATAGCGTTAGTCCGATCTCTTCACAAATCCATTCTCATTCTCCCATGCCATAAATCTTCTCATTCGGCCTATTTTCTTCCTTAAGGGCTTCGATTTGAGCTTCAAGAATTTTCGATGGTAGGGTGAATTGATTACCATTCCCAATGATCTCACTCTAAGTGGCTTAGGGCGATCTTTTACGCTCAAAGCATCGGCAACAACATTTGCCTTTCCGGGATGATAACGGATCTCGCGATCATAATCACTAAGCAATTCGAGCCACGTGACGTTGGCGCATATTCAATTCCTTTTGATCTAAGATGTGTTGAAGACTTTTGTGATCGATGTACACTATACACTTGGTTCCGTACAAATAATGTCTCCATAACTTGAGTGCAAATACCACGGCGCCAAGTTCTAGATCGTGAGTAGTATAATTCTTCTCATGAGTTTTGAGTTGTCGTGAAGCATAAGCAATCACTTTGTTCCTTTGCATGAGAACAGCGCCTAAACCCATGTGTGAAGCATCACAATATACTACAAAATCTTGACTCCTTCCGGTAGTGCCAAGATAGGTGCTTAAAGCTTGTTCTTTAGAAGTTGGAAAGTCGATTCTTGATCGTCTCCCATTCGAATTTCTTCGTTTTACGGGTTAACTCGGTCAATGGTTTAGCTATTTTCGAAAACCTTCGATGAATCTTCGATAATAACCAGCAAGTCCTAAATTGACGAATTTCGATGGGATTAGTGGGTACCGCCGCCTTAACAGATTCAATCTTTGCGGGATCCACATGGATTCCTTCACCGTCGATCACGTGACCAAGAAATTGGACCGCCTCAATCCAAAAATCACACTTGGAAAACTTTATACAATTTTTCATCCTTGAGTAACTTCGTGACGGTCTTCAAATGTTCGCATGTTCTTCTTTATTACGAGTATATAAGAATATCGTCGATGAACACAATGACGAATTTATCCAGATATGGTTTGCGACTCTATTCATGAGGTCCATGAATCTGACGAGTGCATTAGTTAAACCGAATGGCATTACTTGGAATTCATAATGGCCATATCGAGTTCTAAATGCGGTCTTGGGTATATCTTCTTCTCTTACCGTGAATCGATGATATCCGGATCTTAAATCAATCTTGAGTATACACTCGAGCCTTGTAATTGATCAAACGGATCATCGATTCTTGGTAAGGGATAGCGGTTTTGATTGTGAGCTTGTTCAATTCTCTATAATCGATACACATCCGAATGATCCATCTTTCTTCTTAACGAATAATACCGGAGCTCCCGGTGAGGAACTTGGTCTAATGAATCCTTTCTCGGATAGCTCTTCTAGTTGTTTGGATAACTCTTGCATTTCGAGGGCTAAGCGATCGGTGCTCGTGCTACAGGAGTAGCTCCGTGAATAAGATCGATTTGAAATTCGACTTGTCGGCGGTGGGAGTCCGTGTAAATCTTCCGGAAACACCTCGGAAAATTCCTTGATTACGGTACATCTTCTAGTCGTTTCTCTTCCGACTTCTTTTCCGTTACTTGAGCTAAGAAGGCATAACATCCTTTTCCATGTACTTTATTGATTTCGCACAGGATATGATACTTAAGTACTTTCTACTTTGATCTCCTTGGATGACTAAGGTTTCACCGTTGATCGGGATATGAGCGGTTTTCTCGTCACAAACAATCCTAGCACGGTGTTTGGACAACCAATCCATGCCAATTACGACATCGAAACTTCCAAGTTTGATTGGCAAAAGATCTATGAGGAACAGTGATCTTGTAATAGAATAGGACAATTACGGATTACGGTGTTGGTTCCTATTATTTTCCCATCGGCAAGCTCTATCTCATAAGTCGTATCTAAAGCGATTGGGGATATTTCAAGTAATGGTGCAAAAGTAGTAGATACAAAACTCTTATCGGCTCCGAATCAAACAAGATTTTTGCGAAATGATTGTTAAGAGAATACGTACCGTCACAATGTCGTGGTTCAACGGTGTATCTCCTCTCCTAGCATGTACACTCTTGCACGTGCATTGTTTGTTTGAACGACATTTAACCGGGCATTGACTTTTGAAATGTCCGTGTTCTCCACATCCATAGCGATTCATGTTTGTCACGGTGTTGCCTCTTCCGGGGTTTCTACAATGTTTACCTTGATGACCTACCTTGTTGCACTTATCGCACTTCACGGTACAAGGTCCGAATGGTGCATCAAACATCGGTTACACGGGATGTGGTCCTACATACCCTTTTCCGTGATGGGTGCGGCATAAGCCCTTGCGGCTTCTTGCCTTCGGTTTTGCCGATTGTGGTGTTGATTTACATTGTGGTGATATTGATTGTTGTTGTTCGATTGTTGTTGTTGGATCGATAGTGGTTGGAATTTGAGGTTTTCCGATCATCAAACTTCCTTTTGTTGTCACTTGAGCCTTGTGCATTTGCAAGCTTTAGTATTGGTTCCATAAGGCGGTGGGATACAATGACAACTTCTTCAGCAGCTTTGGCTTGAGCGATGACATCTCCTTCGATGCTTGAGGTAAACCTCCGATCATAGCTTCCAAAGTTTTTCATTGGTGGGAAACAGATGAGGACATAAAGCTCTCAGCTCGTGGAATCTCTTGAAGTATGTCTTGAGATCATTACCTTTAGCGACCAAGTGGTAATACTCATCTTGAGTTTCTTGATCTCGGTCCTCGGCATCTTGTTTCATTAGCAGTTGTTTGAGATCGACCATGAAATCTTACAAGCTTCTTCCATTCCAATTGGTTGAGCATGGCCTTTCCACCAAGATAACGCATCTTCTAACAAAGTTCCAGTTGCAAACTTGACCTTGCAATCATTTGTGCGATCACTTAGCGAAATACGGTCTCGGTCCTCTCAAACCAATGAAGTAATCCAATAGCACCTTGATGCCCTTGAAGAATGTCGGCTTGCGCTTCATGAACTCTTTGTAATTACACTTGCGAGTTAAAGTGGACTCACTTTGATTTGTTGGAGTGTTAGTTGCATTTGAGTTTGCCATTTCAAGAAGGCGTGCGACCGCGACACGATTCTCTTGAAGAATGCGGCGACTTGACCTCGCGTCTTTGCTGAGCGACACGCTCGACTTGACCTCTCGAGCAATTCGGGCGTTCTCGACTTCTCTTGCAATTTCGACTTGCCTTGCAATTTCGACTTCACGCGCCTCTTGGGCAATTCGTTCGGCTTCAATGCGTTGAAACCGCTCTAGCGATGTCGGCAACATGTTGAGCTATAGCCGCGCTAACACTTTCAAATGACCATTTTACGAATAGTGCGGGAGTGATGGTGGATGAGGTATCTTTCTTCTTGACCATTTTTCTAAAATTTCCAAGAATAAATACCAAGGTTAAGAAATTATCGATCGATGATAAAATTGATTTCATATCATACATTTCATAATAGTCCAGATTACCACTTTAAATTAATGATATGATATGAATATGATTTTTCTCAACAAATCATAATATATATATATATAAGGACATAAGGATTGGTTCGGTATTCATCACCGAGGAATAATATCATAACATCAGAATAGTAGAAATACAACCATGGAATACATCGTTACATAGTTTGTTCACAACCATAAGTTACATCATCATAATTCTTGTTCCAAGGTTACAAACCAAAAAGATACAAGCCTTAATGCCTCATATGGCGGCTTTATGATACATACTAAGATAAAGATGACTAGGATCTACGCATCTCCGATGCGCCATCCCGACGACGAATCTCCTCGACCATAGTCGTCAAGTCTCGGATCTGCGCTCACGGGCTCGATCTCTCGCCTCGAGGTCATCAATCCTCTCCTCCGAAATAGCGGTGTGAGCATGAGCGGATGCAAGCTCGTGATGTAGGACTCTCTCGACCCAAAGCGGTTTCTCTCAAAGTGCTAGCATCACGAATAGTAGTCTCCAATCTCCGAGTCAATTGGTTAACGGCCTCTTGCCTCCACAATCTGAGTACTCATCATATCAAACACAATCTCGATGGAGTAGCGACCTACCACGAGGTTCTCGACTTCTTCCTCCAAGCTCTCTATCCTCACTAGTGAAATCTCATCATAATGTGCCATGAGCTCATTCACCGATCTTCGTGCACGATAAGTCTTGTAGCCAACGGAGGAATAGTGTGGTGTCTTGGTTCACCGTGCAGTATATTGGAGTGCGGTGCGATGTCGAGCTTTCTCAAGCTCAAAGGAACTAGGTGCTCCTCGCCTTCTCTCCAACGTCCGAGTAAAGGTATCAAGAATGACCATCTCCTAGCACCGGTTTCTTCCTTGGTCCGGCCTCATTATCCACTTGAGTAGGCTTTTCGGGATCGAGATAGTGATGGTGGATAGCACTTGATGCAGAGCGGTAAAATTGGCTCACTAAAAGTGTCCAAAGGAGGTGATCTTTGTAGGTGGTGATGAAACAGGAGCAGAGTAGTAGTCATTGGTAGAACACGATGAAGTGGCGGTGGTGGTGAAGTAGCGATGGGTGGAGCAGCAGTGTGGCGGTGATGACCGAGCGGTGGTGGTGGTGGTGATGGTGGTGGTGGCATCACATGAGTCATAGTGATGGGTCGCACACGCTTCCTAGCAGTCGTTTGAAGGTCTTACCATTAGGATGTAGTCTATAAGGTACTCCAAATGGCTCGGGCTCATGAGGCTTAAGAACACGAATCCTACGTCGGCGTCGGCGGATAGCTTGGGCGAGATGATCCGAAGAATCGATGAAGCGAGTCGGTGTTCTCGATGACTTGGATGATTCATCATCCACAAGCAACATCTGACGGTAGCCATTGTTGCGACTCATAATCTTGATCTAGGGTCATGGAAGCAAAAGCATTGTACTCTTGAGGATGGCGGTCATAGCCGGAGCGATGGGAGTTCGAACAACTTCACCTTCCTCAAAGGTTCGATTTAAATCCAAAGCAAAGAATTAGTATGACAGATCGGGATGGTGGCATAGTGGCGGTCGTAGAGGACATGGTATCATCCATCTCGATTATCGAGGACGAACAAGCTGGGTGGGATGCGAGACATGGTATCTTGTAACAACCCATAAATTAATGTAAGTAAATGCCAAATAATATAATTATTTTAGTTAGCTAAGCAAATCTCCATGCCTAACTTAAAATGAATGCCATTTACTTATGATCTAGTGATGCATCAATCCTAATGCATAGGCGGTCACGGAAGGGCGTAAGCGGTGGTGTAAAATAGTCCCGTTTTAAAAGTGCGGTTATAGTCCAAATGATTTTGAAAAACTCTTTGGTTCTCTATAACCTGCTCGATACTGTCAGTAACACCGAAAATCTTAATGACGGAAGACTAATTCGGTGTTACTTGAATGGAGATCATAGTCAATAATTATAGAAAACGACTCGAAAGAGACGTTTTATTAAAATAGTTATCATTCATCGAAAACTCATAGTTTGTTACAAAATATTGTAAATAGATCAAGTGTTTTTCCCAAAAGAAAGATCATGAGTTTGAAAGAAATGATAACTTTTATGTTTTACACCACCGGATAAGCCTTGCCATGCCCCATTCCGCACCTTGGTCATAATCTTCACCGATTACACGAGATAACATGCTTAAAAGGTCAACAAAATGTTGAGTGAAGTCCATAGGTTTAAAATAAGTTGAACACAAGTATAAGATCATGATCATTGTAAACTAACAATATCATAAGAAAAATATCACAGATTATTATGCTAAGCTCATGAAACCAAGACTCAACCGCATACACGAATTACCGATGTGCGTAAATATGCCCCAAAGGAGGTAATAGCCAATTACCTAAAGATATTCGATATAGTGCGCCTGGTTATTTCTCTATAACCAAACGGGTTCGTTATTCCCCATAGTACTATTCACGATATCTCGTTCACTCGCGGTGACTAATGGTTCATGATCGGGACTTGTGGCTAACAACTTAGGCGGTACCAATAATCAAGAAGATCAAGCATTTATGAAAACCCTTGTGTTCTAGTTTAGAGCATGTATCTCCTCATGGGGTTTATAAAAATAAAGTAAAAGCGAGGCTATGAACTCACCTTGATAATAATGCACACGCACAAAATAGATCAAGCACAATGTAGCGGAGGTTCCAACTCGAAACCTAAAATGATGAGATGGCGAGTCTCAGTATGAGCATTTTGGTTCGCGACCAAAATAATAGAGCATTGAATATTCTTATTCAATAGATCATTGGATTGTCCAATCCAATAGTGTGCGATCGTGATTAACGTTTAAGTTAATTTTCATGCTACATTGTCTTAACTAGTGATCGTCACTTACGCATAAGTGAAATGTTTTCCCCGTTGTGATCGTAATAAATTTGTTGAGTATTTTAACGTATTGAAATAAATTCCCCGTGTGTTTTATCGGATTTGACATATATATATAATTATAATCTTATAATATATATATATATAAGTAATACATTTACCGTTATCCGAAATAAAATACTCATAAGATCAAAATACTTATTTTTACGAAGTTATTATGGGTTTATAAGTTTTTCTAAACTTTTCCCGAATTTACACTTTTTACCCTCGAGTTATAAAAAGTACAAGTTTAGTCCTTATACTATTAGAAAATGACACTTTGTACCCAAAATATTATAGGCTTAAAGTTTTCGGATTTGACACTTTTAGTCCCTCGGTAAAACTGATTTTACAAAGTTAGCTTTTATTACACTTTAAAACATTTACTTATCTAGTTATAATTTATTGAAAGTGTAGGGTATTTGTTGCCAAACCGTGAAAGTTATAAAACAAAAGAAAGGAAAAATGCTACAAGGGGAATCGAACTAGGGACCTCCCGTTTAACACCCAACGCTCCTAACCCACCGAGCTAGGCTCTTTTATGTTATATTCCTACTCGTTACAATATTTAAGATGTACCTCGTTGTTATATTTTCTTTTGAAACATGCTCTTTGCTTTAAGTCGAGATGCATGCATGGTTCCTTATCTTTGTTTCTATTTCTCTTCTTCTCAGTGAACTAAAGTGACTTGCATTTCATTTAGTTTTCATAGAACCTTAGCATGTGTGTTAGCAAAGTTTCGATATATTTACGATGAAAGTGTTCCTAACGAGTATAATGTAATACTAGACATCGAAGCATGATATGAGTCGTATCGAAATAGGTTCGAGGAAAACTTACAATCACTCAAGAGAGTGGTGTGGGAACTCGGATGGGAAGAGACACGAGAAAGACACAACCGATAATAACCCGAGTATTCACAACAACAATCCCGTAACCTCCTAGTTTTGCTAGTAACCCAATATTTCTTTTCTTCCTTTTCTCCTTGCTCGTGAAACCAAAAGAGAAAATAAAATGAAGTGAAGTGTTTTTGTTTGAGTTGTGTGTTTTACTTGGTGTTAGAAGTGTGATATATAAAGGAAAACTAGGTATGGAGTTTTGAATATCTTATTGTTGTTCTTCCTTGGTTTCAAGAAAGTAGAAAGACAAGGGTGTTTGTTTGTGGGCATGCGATGGTTGCGACCAAGATTTAGAGCATGATTTTGGTATAGTCACCTCAATGAGAGCATGCTAGACACATTACCTCTTGGTTAAAAGAGTCAAGAGGAAGTCAAAGTAGTCTTGGTAGGTTCAAGGTATTATAATAATATGTTAGGGTGGCTAAGCTTGAGGTTTGTCCCTTTTGATCATGTACACACGCAATAGAGCAAGGTCAAAGTAAGTGAAATATGTTTCCAGTTTGGTTTCTTATGCCTTGTTCGATTACAAAAGAAAGGACACAAAACATTTTACTAACTCTTTTAAATGAAGTCTTGGGCTTGGGTTTTGATCATGCTAGGCGAGGCCCAAAAAGGAAAGAAATAAAAATGGTGTTGGGCTAGAGATACAATTCGACAAGGGCCCAAGGTAAAAGGATGTTTCGTTGGGCTTGGCATGGGTCGACGGCCCAAGGAGCTATCGTGTATGAGTTGGGCTCGGATCAAATGGAGGCCCAAAGAAATCACGGGTGGGTGTTTTAGGCCCGGCCCAAGTTAATTATAATCTATATTCATTTATTAAATATATTTTTATTATAATTAAATTAAGTAATTTTACAAATTTTACGTATTCATTACGTATTTTAGAATTATCGGGATAGTGGGAAATTTATTTAGATCACAACGGTATATTTGTGAGCAGCTCAAGTGCGTTGATCATGCATATGCCAAATGATATGCAAATGTGATGTTTAGAAAATTTCATGACAAATAGATCGTGTTTAATTCTTGATTAAAGCGTTAAGTACATTGAAATTTTCCGGAGCTTACAGCTATTAAAGGAAAGTTACCGGTTTACGTGGAACTTGATAAGAGGGGTATTGACTTAGATACAATTATTTGCCCTTGTTGTGGTGATACAATGGAATCATGTGATCATAGTCCGATCTTGTGCAATATGGATATGAGTGTTTGGGAAAAAATATTTAGTTGGTGGAAACTGGGTATGGTTGACGCATTCACTATTAGGGGCATGTTCTCGCACGATGGAGGAGATAACCTTCATAATTATTCTAGAATGTTATGGCAAGTGGTTACGTGGTCAACCGGGTACTTCATTTGGAACGAAAGAAATATGCGTGTGTTTAAAGGCAAAGTTTCAAGCGTTAACAAAATAGTGCAAGACATAAAGCTTAAAAGTTTTGAATGGATTAGTAGAAGAACAAGGAAAAAGCCATTTGAGTGGCAACTGTGGTTATTCGATCCGGATAAGTGCAGATTGGGTAATCAATAGATTGTATGTGGAAAGTCTGTGGCGAGAGTGTGGGTTCAACATCATTTTTTCTGTAGGTGTACTTATGTGGATTAGCAGATTCTTCACTGTTTTGTAAGCGTGGTCGACAGTTTCGTAGAGTATTTGTTTAGCACATGGTCTTCTTAGTTTGTTCCTTTGGGTCCATTCCTCTTTTAATTGGCTTGTTTAATTGAGGAGGGATGCCAATTTGTTTTTGTAATTTTGTTTTTCTGTGTGTTCTATAAAATTGTTGCCTTTAAAAAAAATAACTTCTCACATCTATTAATTTTATCTTTAATTTGTCCACTATATTTTCTTTAAATCTTTCAACCAAACATCATCAATTACAATGGTAATAATCATTATATTCCTTAGTATTTCTATTACTATTCCTTTTCCTATTGCTTAATACGAACCAAACACCCCCTAAATTAAAACACTCATAACTTGATTATCTCTAATACTTATAAAGAGTTTATATCTTTTTTGAAACTTGAAACTTGAATTCTAATCTCTAATCTTTACTATCTAAAATGGAAAAATGGTCAAAGAGGAAAAATGAAAAGTTGAAAATTGAATATTGAAAGTCAAGCTTTTTTAAACCTTTTCAAATGTCACTTAAAAATATTGAAGCTTACTTCCTACGAAATGCAAGGCTGGCTGGAAGAAAGGTAATACCATTATCTATGGCAAGTTGGCAACTACTTTAATATTGTGGCTAGAAGAAAGCTAATACACAGCTGGAAGGTAAACCACAAGGTAGGACACGATTTGATAAAATATGGGCTTAGTTAAGACATCTGAACCTCAAACCATATATAAACAAGCACAAAACACACCATCTTCATCTTTTTCTCCCTTCCGCCTCTCTAACGCCCAAAAAAATACACACACATAACCATCATCAACAGATGATTGCGCTGCTGCTAGACACACTGGCACCACAAATACGCACGCATAACTATCGCATCTTACTAAAGACTCGCAAACCACTCCCCACTGCCACTGAAACTGCCGCTACTATAACAGTGGCTAGGTGGTTTCGGTAGGTGGTTTTGGTTGTTGGTTTTAGTGAAAGTTCTTTCTATGATTCGTTTTGGTGTGTTTATTTATGCTTTCGATTCATATCTAGCCGGATCTATTGAGTTTTAGCCATCTGGTGGTGGTGTTTTTGAATTTTAGTGGTGGTTTTGGTGGCTTTATTTGGTTTTCTTAAACAGCCGTGAACAAACACCGTGATAGTGTTGTCGGTTGTTCAGTGTGGTTTGGTTGTTTAGATTTTTTGACATCTCGCAAGGTTGTGTTTTGAATTAATGATTTTAGATCCGGTTAATGAACTAACTTGTTAGATGTGTAAATCTGACCGGTTTTCACTGTTAGTGAAATTGGTGCAGAGTGAACTTCAAGAACTTGAAAGTGGAAACTTTTATAAACAAAAAAACATTCTTTTATTAGTAGAGTACAACTTTACTTGTAGAGTAATGAAGAAAGTGTTTGAGCCGACTGTGATTTTGTACCTCGAGCTCCCCAACAAGTAATAAACATTCTTTTATTAGTAGAGTAATGAAGAAAGTGTTTGAGCCGACTGTGATTTTGTACCTCGAGCTCCCCAACAAGTAATAAAGTATATACCTGATTCGTTGTGAAGTGAGTGGTGAAAAACAAACACAATATCAATATATCAAATTAATCGTGAAATTCGACAATCAACCTTTTAGGAAAAAGGTTAACGTGCCAAAGCTCACGAATGTGATAAAAGTGATACCGGGAAGTGATTTCCCCGGGTCGTGTCCCAACGAGGTGTGAAATTGACGGAATCGTTGAGTTTCGTGATTAGGACTTGAATTGGTTTAACAAATTTGGAATTTGATATCGTTATTCTACAAATTAAAGAACGGGAATGAAAATAAAATCCGTAAAACAAAGTAAACTCTAAATAAACTACTACTAATCCTAATAAACAATAAAACGACGCTAAACTACATCCTAGAGTGCTAAAATGCAAAAACGCTAAAAACCGGCAACCACCCGAGCAAAAAAAAACGTAAAACTTTTGCAATTTAAGGGCTACGGGTGTGATATCAATTTTCCTACGTTCTAATTGACTAAAAATAATTTTAGAAAAAAGCCGGGAATTTTTTCGACTTTTATTTTATTTTCTACGAATTAAAAACTATTTTAAACTAAATTAATTATTAAAAATACTAAAAAATTTTGGAAAATTATGCAAAATTACAAAAAATACTTTACACTATGCTAAATCTAAGAAAATAAAAAAAACTATAAGCGCTTTGAGAAATAAGCAACTAATAAACTAAACAAGAGAAAGATTTAAAATACAAAATGCTCCAACTAAATGTTATATGATTAAATGCGCAAGAAATAAACAAAACAGAGCCAAGAGCGAGATGGTGTTGGGGTGTGTGGTGTCCGGTCATCTGCGGTGAGCGTCAGTCACGTGTTCGAATCCCACTCCTTCCCTTTTGCTTTTATTTTTTTTCTTTGATTTTTCTTTTACAACTAAAAGGAATAAGTTAGGCCACTTTTAACAAGAACTACAATTGCAAAAACTTGATAATAAGCTGTTGGTAAAAAATTAAGCCAAAGGCTGTTAAAGGCGTTTGGGACGATTGGGTACATTAAAGGCGTTTGGGACAACTTAAATAAGAAGTTGTAACGACTAGCAAGTGATTTTTACGAGCAGTCTACATCCAAACACTCTACCACAAATTTAAGCACCATAAACAAGTATCATGCAACCGATATACCAAGTGGATTTGCCAATGAGCTAACACATGCATAAATGAACCAAAATGAGTGGTAAGATAGAGCAAAAACAACCCTTTGGAAAAGAGAATGGATGCAAAATTACACTAGGTGGAGCAACAGTTGGTGATAAAATCTATACTAAGGAATCCTAAAGCTAAAGTAGACAATGGAAAATAAGCAAGTAAAATTAAGCACCTAATAAGCAACAATGAAAACTAACCTATTCTAAACACACTAAACAAACTCCATGGAATCTGAATAAGCAAATTCTAAAATCCTAACAAGCTAATGGGACACCGATAAGAACCCAAAAAATGGGATGTCTGCTGCTGTGAATAAGATTAAGAATGACCTACGGTGGGTTTTGAAGCTTATAAATAAGCTATCAAACCATCCTAAGAATCCTAAATAATGCTAAATAAGTAAAATTCATGCACCTAAAATGGAAATTAACAAGCGTAGCTAATAAGGGCTTTCAACAAGCTTTTACAAGCTTGTGAAATAGGACTATGGGGACAGATCATGACTAAAGGCAGATTAAGGGGCAAAATGAGCAACTATAAGCAGAAAAATAAGCCACCTTAAAGCATCTAATGGGAAAATAAAATGAAATCAGATAATCTATACTATATTGAGAATAAATAAATCCAATTATCACTAACTTTGAACATCATACTGACCTTGAAATGAACTGCTGAACTTGACAGATTGGGACAGAAATGGACTTAAAAACAGATAACAGGGGGGGTCTTTGCTTGCTAAAATAAGTTACTACACTAATCCAAGAATACCAAATAAGCCTAACCAGGTATTGGCCATGCTACAAACTAACTGTAAAACAAAAATCTCACCCAAAATCTAACTCTAATTCACCTAAATTCTAGCTTGGAAATGGCAGATGGACAGACACTTTTGAAACCAATTTTCTGGTTTTGAAAACTTAAGGCTAACTTGAGACTTGAGAAATTACTTATAAAGCGAAATTTAACCAACTTCAAACACTCTTTCAAACTTGAATTGCAGATTAATGACATGAACTAAAATTACAGCATAAAAAATTTAATTAGAAGTAAACTGAAAATTTCATTAACTGGAAATTAAGAAGTACAATGTAAAATGACAATTAAACTTAAAATGGGACTAGAACTAAAAAAGAATTCTAGACTCTTTTTTACATTAGTCTCCTACTGCCATTTATACAAGAAAGATAAAAAAATGTCTTCTTTCCTTGTCTTCACTGTTTGTGTTTCTCTTGTGAGTGCAAACAAGCCAAAAGACCTTGTGCTTTAAAACTAATCCACACCATCGATTTCTTCTTGAAACCCCACTGCTTCATCTTGGCCTTTTAAATCACTTTTGTTGTTGAGGATTGCCACAGTGGATGGTATCTCGTGACTTTGTCTTGGGTGAAGGGGATGAGTAGGATTGGGATATGGGATTGGCTGGGTAAAGGGAAGGTTTTAGGGTTCTTGGTTGTGAGGATTTGGGTAAAAGGGTGATGCGAGTTTACGGGTTTGTGTGATGTATGGAAAAGAAGGAGAAGAAAAGACAGGGGAGTGGTTAATATTTAGGGTTGACAGGGTATTGGATTTGGGTTGGGCTAGGGGTTTGTTGGGTTTAAGATAAGAGTTGGGTATTAACTTGGACCAAGGATACATTTTAAACCAAAGAGTAAATTAGGGACCAAACTTGTATAATCCAAACTCTAGGGATCAAAGCATAAATTATGAAATTGTAATCCAAGGGTTGGTCTTGCCAATCTCAAATAATGCAAGGATTTTTTTGTCATTTACGAAATTTGAAGGACCGAACATGACAATTCTTGAATCTCTGTGGACTAAAGTTGCCATTCTTGATTTTGCTCGTTTTGCTCCTTTTGTACACGAAGACATAAAACACACTCGAGGATGTTTTAACATATTTTGAGCGTTTTGGGTGTTTTTGTTCATTTTGAGGTTTAGCGGGTAAAAATGATGGGTGAATAAGCACTCATCAAAATCCCCATACTAAGCCATTGCTAGTCCCTAGCAATCCTTTGAGAAAACTTAATGGATTTGAATCTCTTTACCAAAAGCCATTACTTGGAGTAGCCAAATGTTTCGATTCAGTAAGAACTATGGTACACTGATAACCATATGATTTTGAGCAAATCACCGACTTTCAACGGTTTTGATTTGTCTTTACCGAAGCCGTTTATACGGACTAGTCGACTCTTAGATAAAATATCTTTGGTGAGTCGATTACCAATTATAGTTTTCAATCGCCTTTACCACAAGCCATAAACTTGCGGGCTGTGAACTCTTCACTAATTAAATATATGGTGAAATGAACACCATACAATTTTAGGCAAATTGCAAGCGTCAACGGTTTGAGATATCTTTACCAAGAGCCGTTTGCTCTGGATTAGCCAATCCTTTTGTTTATTAGACATGGCGGATGATAACCATAAAAAAATTTGGCCAAAAATGGGGAATTGGGTGGTATATTTACATGATAAAATTAGTGAGAATTCCCCCACACTAGAAATGAATATTGCCCTCAATATTCAAAGTACCATTGTTATGTCAAACATCGAACGAAAAGGGAAATACTACGGCCATTATATGAAATTTTTTTTTTTTTTTTTTTTTTTTTTTTTAGAAAACCTTTATACAACAATGGGCAACTCCCCACACTAGGGTGGTAGAAAATAGAAAGAAGTCAGAAATACGGGTGAAAACCCATGTTATGCTACTGTTTTTGTTAACCGAGTCGCTAGCTTGACTCGACCCCGAATTTATTTGTCCTTGGGGAAGCAAGTGGAAGATAAAATCTCCATCGGACTTTCATTCAAATGGTTTGGATAGATATTGAATGTGTTGAAAGTTCCACTCCGATGAGATACAACCGGCTCAAGAGAAAGAGAAATGCCGGGGTCAAAGATGATATCTTCACTCCCGTAGGAGTTAAGACATGGAGAAGAAATGGGAGGAGAAGGCAAAGTAACAATGAGTTGATCAAAGGTGGGATGGGTGGGTAAAAGATTAGATTGAGGAACATTAAGCGAATGTTCAGAAATCTTATCCACCACTGAAGCAATGAAAACATCCGAGTTGGGCTTAGAAGAGGTTCCATCATCCGGCGGTTTAGCGGGACGAGTGGATGATGGACCTAAGCCATAATCGTCACTCGAAAACCGAAGGTATCGAGTCATCAGAAGAAAGAAAGTCGACCTCTCGATACGAGTGTCACTTGACGAATTATCAGAAGACCAATTGTAAAGAAGATTTTCCAATTCAGTAAGGTCGGCTTCAAAGTCGAAGTGAGCATCATCATCTCCCCGTGGAGAATGATCAACGAGAGCGAGTTCATCGGCGAACTCCTCGAGAAGGTCTAACATCGAAGTGGGATTGCCACTATTCTTTTCTTCGGTCAAAGATGGAGATGTAACGAGGTTCTCCATGTAAGAGTCACTATCCTCATTCTGAATTTCAAAGATGGGATTATCCGAAACTAAAGTGAATTCAGAATCGAAGTCAAACAAAGGATTAGTGAATGCCATAGCAAAAGGTTTCTCGGACACAACGAGAATATCTTCATCATCCGCATCAAAATTAGTGTCCATATCAAGATCATCGGGATCAACATCTCTCACTTCTTCTAAGCTGACGAGCTCAGAAGGAATTTCCTCCACATACTCGATGTCTCCACACGATAAAGAATCATCAAACGACGTATAGTCATTTTCAGACTCGGAGATCACCTCAACAGGTTCTTTCGGGGTGGGAGAAGAATCATCATCAAGAGGCTCATCACACATAACCTCGGACTCACTTGGGTTTGGGACAAGGTTCTCAACACAAGACGATTCCATTTTCGGAATAGTGCTAAGATGCTCGTCCCCCATTAAAAGGTTATCCGAAGGTTCCATGGTAGATAGGCAATATGAGGGTGGAGAGTGGACATGTGCGGTACTTTGTGGGCTTGAGATATGCACCTTGTCCTTTGTCATTTCCCAATCTTCCTCATCCTCGTCATCTAGACGGCAAGCTTCGTTAAATAGAAAATCTTTGTTGAGCAGCTTCGTTAAATAGGAGAAGCTTTTGAGCTGCTCGCTCATCGGCTAGAAATCTTTCGTTGCGGGCAGCTTGTTCCTCAGAAAGTTCCTCAAGAATCATATGAGGAAATGGATCAATGACGGGAAGTTGTGGGGGTTGGAAATTGTCAAAGCAAGGAGTGTTATAACAAGGGTGAGGCCCATAGTTTTGATCCCGTGATTGACATTGATAATCAAAATGAGGACCCCCACAATTTGCACAACAAAGGTATTGAGGAGAGAAGTTCTGAACGGTGTATCATTGAATTCTTGATAGTACGGTTGTGGCTCGAATGAATTTTGAGGAGGGTAGTTGAAATCGTTCTGAGGAAAATTGAAGGAATTAGGATTAGAATCATAAGCGCATGAATTCTCGGCACAAATCGAACAAAATCCATCAGTAAGATAGTTTCCACACCACTCGCACATACATTTGCAACAACGTAAACCTTTCGGTAACACGTCTCCACAACCATAGCAATACTCTTGATCGAACGAAGATATCTCGGGTACGGGAGTAGGAATCGAGGGCTCAAAAACATCACAAATGTTAGGTAAAGCGATATTTCCGAAGTTGAAATTTCTGAAATTCATTTAAGCAATTTTGAACAATGTTCATGAAATCGTCCGAAAAATGTTTTGAAGATTCCGGAGGTGGGACAAGTGGTGTGCTCTTAGAGCTAGCAATTTCCACCACTTCCTTTTTGGTCTCCGGTTCTTGCTCTTTTCTCTTAACCTTAACCGTAAATCGCGAAAGATTTTGATCAACTCTAGACGGTTTAGGCTCAGAAACAATAGAACGAATCTCGGGTTGTGGCGGGTGGTCGGAAAAACTTGGAGATTCATCGAGAGTTTTTATCGGCTAATTCGCACCAATAGCAATATTTGCTTGCACCACCCTACCACATCGCTTACATACACATTCTGATTGAGACAATAAACTTGATCCTCTTCCATCGTCCTTTGTAATGAAAACAACGGCGATAATCGATCGCCGCCATGAGAATTAAACATGTAGAGGGTTAAAGAAATAGAATTGAGTGATCGAGAGGATACGAAGGATAGAATTAAATGGCAAAAGAGGGTAGGAGAAATAGAATTATACGGATAAGAGGAACGAGAAGAATATTTTTGTATTTTTGGGTTTTATGAAAAACGGTAACTTCACGAGGAAGGTTCTTCAAGTCACTAATCGCAAAAACTTCACGATATTGTCGCAACACACCTCCCCGGCAGCGGCGCCAAAATTTGATTCGTTGTGAAGTGAGTGGTGAAAAACAAACACAATATCAATATATCAAATTAATCGTGAAATTCGACAATCAACCTTTTAGGAAAAGGGTTAACGTGCCAAAGCTCACGAATGTGATAAAAGTGATACCGGGAAGTGATTTCCCCGGGTCGTGTCCCAACGAGGTGTGAAATTGACGGAATCGTTGAGTTTCGTGATTAGGACTTGAATTGGTTTAACAAATTTGGAATTTGATATCGTTATTCTACAAATTAAAGAACGGGAATGAAAATAAAATCCGTAAAACAAAGTAAACTCTAAATAAACTACTACTAATCCTAAGAAACAATAAAACGACGCTAAACTACATCCTAGAGTGCTAAAATGCAAAACGCTAAAACCTAAACCACCCGAGCAAAAAAAAAGCGTAAAACTTTTGCAATTTAAGGGCTACGGTGTGATATCAATTTTCCTACGTTCTAATTGACTAAAAATAATTTTAGAAAAAAGCCGGGAATTTTTTCGACTTTTATTTTATTTTCTACGAATTAAAAACTATTTTAAACTAAATTAATTATTAAAAATACTAAAAAATTTTGGAAAATTATGCAAAAATTACAAAAAATACTTTACACTATGCTAAATCTAAGAAAAATAAAAAACTATAACTGCTTTGAGAAATAAGCAACTAATAAACTAAACAAGAGAAAGATTTAAAATACAAAATGCTCCAACTAAATGTTATATGATTAAATGCGCAAGAAATAAACAAAACAGAGCCAAGAGCAGATGGTGTTGGGGTGTGTGGTGTCTGGTCATCTGCAGTGAACGTACAGGTCCTGTGTTCGAATCCCACTCCTTCCCTTTTGCTTTTATTTTTTTTTTCTTTGATTTTTCTTTTACAACTAAAAAGGAATAAGTTAGGCCACTTTTTAACAAGAACTACAATTGCAAAAACTTGATAATAAGCTGTTGGTAAAAAAAATTAAGCCAAAGGCTGTTAAAGGGGCGTTTGGGACAGTGGGCTGTTAAAGGGGCGTTTGGGACAACTTCTAAATAAGAAGTTGTAACAGCTAGCAAGCTGATTTTTCTGAACAGTCTACATCCAAACACTCTACCACAAATTTAAGCACCATAAACAAGTATCATGCAACTGATATACCAAGTGGATTTGCCAATGAGCTAACACATGCATAAATGAACCAAAATGAGTGGTAAGATAGAGCAAAAACAACCACTGGAAAAGAGAATGGATGCAAAATTACACTAGGTGGAGCAACAGTTGGTGATAAAATCTATACTAAGGAATCCTAAAGCTAAAGTAGACAATGGAAAATAAGCAAGTAAAATTAAGCACCTAATAAGCAACAATGAAAACTAACCTATTCTAAACACACTAAACAAACTCCATGGAATCTGAATAAGCAAATTCTAAAATCCTAACAAGCTAATGGGACACTGATAAGAACCCAAAAAAATGGGATGTCTGCTGCTGCTGTAACAATACCAAGAACAGCCTACGGGTGGGTTTTGAAGCTTATAAATAAGCTATCAAACCATCCTAAGAATCCTAAATAATGCTAAATAAGTAAAATTCATGCACCTAAAAATGGAAATTAACAAACTGTAGCTAATAAGGGGCTTTCAACAAGCTTTTACAAGCTTGTGAAATAGGACTATGGGGACAGATCATGACTAAAGGCAGATTAAGGGGCAAAATGAGCAACTATAAGCAGAAAAATAAGCCACCTTAAAGCATCTAATGGGAAAATAAAATGAAATCAGATAATCTATACTATATTGAGAATAAATAAATCCAATTATCACTAACTTTGAACATCATACTGACCTTGAAATGAACTGCTGAACTTGACAGATTGGGACAGAAATGGACTTAAAAACAGATAACAGGGGGGGGTCTTTGCTTGCTAAAATAAGTTACTACACTAATCCAAGAATACCAAATAAGCCTAACCAGGTACTGGCCATGCTACAAACTAACTGTAAAACAAAAATCTCACCCAAAATCTAACTCTAATTCACCTAAATTCTAGCTTGGAAATGGCAGATGGACAGACACTTTTGAAACCAATTTTCTGGTTTTGAAAACTTAAGGCTAACTTGAGACTTGAGAAATTACTTCGCAAAACTGAAATTTAACCAACTTCAAACACTCTTTCAAACTTGAATTGCAGATTAATGACATGAACTAAAATTACAGCATAAAAAATTTAATTAGAAGTAAACTGAAAATTTCATTAACTGGAAATTAAGAAGTACAATGTAAAATGACAATTAAACTTAAAATGGGACTAGAACTAAAAAAGAATTCTAGACTCTTTTTTACATTAGTCTCCTACTGCCATTTATACAAGAAAGATAAAAAAATGTCTTCTTTCCTTGTCTTCACTGTTTGTGTTTCTACTGTGAGTGCAAACAAGCCAAAAGACCTTGTGCTTTCTGAAACTAATCCACACCATCTGATTTCTTCTTGGAAACCCCACTGCTTCATCTTGGCCTTTTAAATCACTTTTGTTGTTGAGGATTGCCACAGTGGATGGTATCTCGTGACTTTGTCTTGGGTGAAGGGGATGAGTAGGATTGGGATATGGGATTGGCTGGGTAAAGGGAAGGTTTTAGGGTTCTTGGTTGTGAGGATTTGGGTAAAGGGTGATCACGAGTTTACGGGTTTGTGTGATGTATGAAAAGAAGGAGAAGAAAAGACAGGGAGTGGTTAATATTTAGGGTTGATGGGTATTGACCGGGTTGGGCTAGGGTTTGTTGGGTTTAAGATAAGAGTTGGGTATTAACTTGGACCAAGGATACATTTTAAACCAAAGAGTAAATTAGGGACCAAACTTGTATAATCTGAAACTCTAGGGATCAAAGCAGAAATTATGAAATTGTAATCCAAGGGTTGGTCTTGCCAATCTCAAATAATGCAAGGACTGTTTTGTCATTTTACAAATTTGAAGGACCGAACATGACAATTCTTGAATCTCTGAGGACTAAAGTTGCCATTTGTCGATTTTGCTCGTTTTGCTCCTTTTGTACTGCAAGACATAAAACACACTCGAGGATGTTTTAACATATTTTGAGCGTTTTTGGGTGTTTTTTGTTCATTTTTGAGGTTTGGCGCGGGTAAAAATGATGGGTGAATAAGCACTCATCAATACCTCAAGCTTCCCAACAAGTAAAAGAGTATATATTGTTTGGGACACTGCCAAAAACCCGTGGTTATGGAGACAAGAGTACAAAAGCAAACAATTGCTTTGAAACGAAAAATGCAAATTTGATCGATTACACAAAAGAACAATCCAAAGAAGAAAAAAAATAAAAGCAATTAACACATAACATGAAAGAAAGCAGATAGATCGATGGACACGGAATGGGTTCTTTTCCATTTGACATTTAAAAATTTATACTATGGTAGCTTTGTAGACATGATTTGTGTCCCTCATTACAAAAACCAGAATGAAACAAAAATCTATTATAGGGAAATGCATTTAAAAAATGGTTAATAACCTTTTAAAGCACTATATTTGTCAAGAATGGCGTTACAGAACTAAAAAATAACTCTTTTAGACATTAAAGTTGATGCTTTTGTCTTTCTTTAAGTATTATGACCATATTATGACCATTTTACCCTTTATAATTTTTTTTCAAAATACTTTTTTTCGAATTTTTTTTCCAAAATTTTTTTGAATTTTTTTGAAATACTTTTTTTTGAAATTTGAATTTTTTTTCAATTTCTTTTTTTTGAAATATTTTTGAAGGGTAAAATGGTCATAATACTTAAAGAAAGACAAAATGTCAACTTTAATGTCTAAAGAGTTATTTTTTAGTTATTCTGTGAACCCGATTCTCGACAAGTATAGTGCTTTAAAAGGTTATTAGCCCTTTAAAAAACTATACACTACGGTAGCTTTGTAAAATGTCTAAATAGAAAATATCGAAACTTAAAATCTATTATAGGAAAAGGCATTCATTTCGATTTATGTTTTATAATTTGACTTAAAATTTGAGTTGAACTTTATTTAAGTTAATCAATTAAATAGTCAAAGCTTATAGAAGAAGATACATAAATTTTGGCCCATTATTGTTAACGCATCAATTTCGATCTAACATGCGATTTTTTACATTATTTGTTTTTTTTTAAAGATGGAAGTAGCATTTAAAGAAATGCCAAGAAACGTTTGAAAAACCCGATATTGATCGCTTTCGAAGATACGCAACGAAATGTTTTTCTAAGCAATCATTAAAATGATATTATTTCAATGTATTAATATTTTATCTCTTCTAGAAACTATTATAGTTGTATTACATGTGTATAATTTTTTATTAACTTGTATTATTTTATTAGTGTCAACAAACATAAAAGCTTACACGTTTTTTTTTTTTTTTTTTTTTTTTTTTTTTTTGAACAATAAAAAGCTTACATGTAAAAAGATTTGTTGTTGATCAATATTTGAATAGAAACTCTTACTTTTTATTAGTGAATCAATCAATGAGGAGTCTACACCTCAAATATCGTGTACCAAGAAGTTTTGCGTGATGACTAACGTGCATTCTTACTTATCTCATAATTTATGCATTTTTTTTTTTTTAGTTTCACTACAAGTTTTATATGTTCTTTGATACATATTAAGAATTATTGTTTGACTTGAATTATCGCGTATTACAACCTTTGCATTTACATTTTGATATTCTTCACGTGTTATGTTTAAACGTTACACGAAACACTTACCACAATATCACATCTATAGTTGTTTCTGCTAGAAAATCCCGTTGCTATGCACGCATACCTGATGAGATGACGATTCCATACACAGAAGATGCTGCCTCAAAGGATGCATTGATAAATGAAGTGTTTCCTTCCTTCGCCACCATAGCTCATTCACCTACTGATATAGTTTCAAGAGCAATTTTATCCACTAAAAATGAACATGTTGACAGTATTAATGATATGTTGATTGACAGATTTCCTGGCGAATAGAAGGTTTACTATAGTTTTGATGAAGCAGAAGACGACACCCATAACTTCTATCCTTTGGAATTCTTAAACTCGCTCTACGTGAGCGGATTGCCTCCTCATTACTTGCGTTTGAAAATTGGATGCTCGATTATTCTTTTAAGGAATCTCGATCCGGCAAATGGATTATGTAATGGAACGAGGTTGATATGCAAACGTTTTGATCCTAATGTCATCAATGCTGAGATTGATGTGGGACAACACGCTGGAGTTAGAGTGCTCTTGCCAAGAATTCCTCTTGCTCCATCTGAAGACGACATGTTCCTTTTCAAACTAAAGATAACACAATTCCCGTGCGCCTTAGCTTTGCGATAACTATTAATAAAGCTCAAGGCCAAACAATTCCAAATGTGGGTGTCTATTTGCCAGATTCTGTTTTCTCTCATGGCCAACTTTATGTGGCATTGTCAGAGGATATCTCGTAGACAACAAAGCTATTGGTTAAACCAACAAAGAGTTCCGTCAAGCATGAATCTATACCTCAAATGTCATGTATCAAAAGTTTCTGTGACGAGTAACATGTGTTGTTAGTTAATATTTCATAATTGATGTAATGTTTTATTTTAAGTTTCATTAAATATTTTTATATGTCGTAAGATATATGTTAAAATTTTCTTCAGAGTTGAATTATCACATGTTACAATCGTTTGTAATTACATATTGATCCTTTTTCACGTTCTATTTTGAGCGTTATATAAAACACTTACCACAATATCGCATATCGTTAATTGTCTGCCGCTAAAGCCGTCTTGCATTGAAGCGCGGTCTTCGCTCAAGACTTAATAAAGAGTGTATATCTTTTTGAAACTTGAAACTTGAATTCTAAAACTTAAACTAATTAAGTTTGTCTAAATTATATCTAAGGTTTTCTTAAACTTGACAATAGTTTAAAATTTTGACAACTTAAATTATGTTTTCTTGATCAATTTTAAACACAAAATTTTTCAAAAAACACACACGTTTTGTATTTCAAAAAATACACATTTTACATCAAAATTCGATCTAAAATCACGATTTTCCAGGTATAATAGTCGATCCAGAATCACGATTGCACTAATATTCGTCTAGTTATTAGATGACATTTTCACATTTGAGTAACTTAAGTCAAAACTCAAAACCAAACACTAGTACTTTCCAAAACAAAATCCCAAACACTCTAGAATCAAAACTCGCAAAAAGTAACCACTAGCCTCCTGTCCAAGAAAATAAAACCAAACACATCCCCCTTTCATAAAACCCTAACCTTAAAAAACAGGGTTTAATGTCCTACACTCAAATCTTCACCCCATCAAATTACTAATCTTAAAACCCACAAAACCCATCAATGGTGGCATCTAAACTAGCTTCATTTGCTGTTGCAGCAGCAGCAGCAGCCGCATCATCGACTACTTACGCCTACGCGGATGGGCCGTCTTCGTATCGTTTTAACCCGTTTGGTCAGTCTCCAGCCCCCTCAAATGAAGCGGGTCAGGAAGGTAAGGAGGGTGATAATGATGGTAAGCCTGAAGTTGAAGATTCGAAAGGAGGGTTTGATCCTGAAGCTCTGGAAAGAGGGGCTAAGGCACTTAGAGAAATTAATTCTTCACCTTATTCTAAACAGGTGGGTGTTTTTTATAAATGTGTTTTAATGTTGATTTGTTGTTATTAAATGAGGGTTTATGAGCTTATTTGATTTCGGCTTATATTTCGTAAGCCTCAATTTTTTGGCCTATTTTGAGACTTATGGTAATAACCCATAAGTCTCAAAATAAGCTAAAGAATTAAGGCTTATGAATTAAGGGTGTGTTTGTTTAACCTTATATAGCGGGCTTATGGCTTATTTGGTTTCTGGCTTATGTTTCATAAGCTCATTTTATGTGGCTTATTTAGAAACTTTTGGGTTTATATCAGCTTATTATGTCATAATAAGGTTATATAAGACGGAAAGTTCTAAAATGAGCTGAAAACCTCATAAGCCCGCAAATAAGCATAAACAAACACGCCCTGAATTTGTTTTAGTTATGTGCTATTAGTTGTTAAAAGATGGCTCTTATCAACGATAATTTTTAGATTTGTGCCCAAGTTATAAAATGTTAAATTTATGTATAACTATGTTAGAATTGTATATTGTTCAATTTATGGAAAATGTCAAGGTTACAGTTGACAAGACATGACGCGAAACCAAATTTTAGTGAATTAGATATCTTTAAATGAATTGATTGATAAAACAAAGAAGAACAACGACTAAAATGGTAAAATGAACATTTTGTTTGTATTTTATGGAAAAAGGTGCATAACGCGGTTGATATTTGTGTTTGTGTTTTGTATATAGAGTTTGTTTGTGGGCAAGTGATTTGAGGTGAAACAGATTCAAGAGTCATATTAGATTGGTCGGAAAAAGAATTTTATAAGCAAGTTTAGAATTTAGTGGTTATAACATATGTAGGTTTGTTTGAAATGGATTGAAGTATAAACTATGTTCTCCTTGGAATGTGACTTTTGTGGGTATGAAGATGAAACATTAAATTGTTGCTTTACTTGTTGCAAAGAAGGTTACGATTTATGAAGAAAATGAAGGTTATAATGTATTCAGTAGTACGTGTATGTGTGCATTTATGCATATATGCAGTTAAATATGAAATGAGTTCATTGTTTCTATAATGACATGATATTTCTCCATGGGAAACTTTGTCCATCCATATCCACGGGTTGCGAGGTGTAATATTGTTATCTTTTTTGTTAGGTATTTGAGGTGATGAGAAAGCAAGAGCAGGCTCGTCTTACTGAATTGGCAGCAGAGAAGGCTCATCAGGAAGCTATTCAGTCTCACCTTGATATTGTAAGTAACATTATACATTATAGGCCTATTCTTCATATCACTTTACGTTTTTTTGGACTCGGGAAATACAGAAATATTGCTTGTGTTTAAGTAGATTATACAACAACAAACCCAATCCCGCCGGAGCAGGGTAGTGTTTAAGTAGATTATCTGGTGGGGTAATGTACCTGGGTCGGGGATGATGGTGGGTGAGCTGTTTATTTATGTCCTTTACTCGTGAGTTAGATTACTTACCAAAGTGAATTATGGCCGTGAGCGGATCTAGATTCTATATCTGTTTAAGTTATTAAGGTAGTACATTTTCCAACTACTATTAGGAACCATTGATTGCCGTGAAAATTATACAAAATTGATCATGTTAAACAACTTCCAGCACCTAACATGTTTTAGCCTGATTGAAATGCTGATATTCTAGACAATCTGTATATGCTGCAGAGTATATAATCTCGAGGATAGCTGAAATTTTATACTCGCAAAATATATGTATTTTGATATGTATTCACATCTTAGTAGTGTATGTTTTCTAATAATTTTCTTCACATGCAGGAAAGACAACGAAAACTTGCCGAAGAGCAGAGGAATTTAGTACAACAACAATCACAAGCCAAGGCTCAGATGTTGCGATTTGAAGATGAGTTAGCTAGAAAAAGAATGCAGGTTCGTTAGTAGCTTGTAGTTTCTTTTGATATGTGTGAATACTTATCATCAATGATTTGAAGTATGTCATTTTCAATAACATGTGTAGACAGATCACGAAGGCCAAAGACAACACAATGCTGAGTTGGCAAGGATGCAAGAGGAGTCTTTAATACGAAAAGAACAGGCAAGAAGATCGACTGAAGAGCAGATACAAGCTCAACAAAGACAGACAGAGAAAGAAAGAGCCGAATTGGAACGTGAAACTATTAGAGTTAAAGCAATGGCTGAGGCTGAAGGTCGTGCCCATGAAGCAAAACTAACTGAGGAGCATAACAGGAGGATGCTTTTAGAGCGAGTTAATGGTGAAAAGGAGAAATGGCTTGCTGCAATCAACACAACTTTTGGTCACATCGAAGGTAATAAAAAATTTAAAACAACATTTAGTTATACGCATATCTCTAATGATTATATTCTTTGTTGTTTTCTTAGGTGGCGTTAGGATGTTGTTGACAGATCGAAGTAAGTTAGTTATGACTGTTGGAGGAGTTACTGCCTTAGCTGCAGGAGTTTATACAACCAGGTCTAGTACCTACATACTATAAACGTAATTCAGTTAAATTGCAAAAGTAGTCCTTGTGCTTAGGTAAAAGTTCTGTTTTTGTCCTTGAACATCTAATCTGGACAAAGAAAGGGTTTTGTATGCACAATCGATGATTTTCAGTAGCCCAATCAAAATCTATGATCCAAGCACGGGGACAAAGAGTTGGTTTACTTGCTAATTTATACGATTTGTGCTTTAGTTGCCATTATTAATATAGAAAACGACATCAGTATGTCGGTAACATTATATGATTGTTACAAGTTTGATAGTTACACTCCACGATGTCATTTCAGGGAAGGTGCGAGAGTTATGTGGGGGTATGTAAATCGGTTCTTGGACAACCATCATTAATTCGAGAATCATCCATGCCAAAATTCCCATGGTCAGGAATAGTGACCCGTGGAACACAAAAGATCCGTAATTTTACCAGTGCCGCTGGAAAATCAGCTTCTGTGAAACTAATAACAAACATAAATTTGGGAACATCGTTCTCCATCCTTCTTTGCAAAGAGAATAGAACATCTTGCACGAGCAACTTCAAATACTAAGTCCCATCAGGCACCGTTTCGCAACATGCTATTTTACGGACCTCCTGGCACTGGCAAAACTCTCGTTGCAAGGGAAATAGCCCGAAAATCGGTATGTTTCAGATATAAGCTTTGTTTCTTAGTTCCTCTCAACTTAGTTAACCTTCTGCACTTGTTATATATCTTTGTCATTTACCATTAAGGTGGCAGTTTTGACTCATTTGTATATGAATGGGTTGAGTTGGGTTATCGCTTTACAAGGGCCTTCGTATGGGTAAAATCAAAGGATTACGTATTTGATCCGAACCTGTTTGGCCCGTCATTGAAGCCTTCTGACCGTAGTGCTTCTTTTTTATTAGCTAAGCATGCCATATGCTCAGTAATCTTTGTTTTACACATGGACCGACCTTCAAAAACTTTTGAGGTTTTACTTATATTTGCGTACAGAAAATACAACTTTGGCCCTCCCAAATTAACTGATATAGCACTCGTCCCTCCCAATAAATTCACCCAAGTTCCATCTATGGTTTTACAGATGCTGTATGCATGGGAAATTGGCTTATATCATGTTCATATGTGTTTTGCAGGGGTTGGATTATGCAATGATGACAGGAGGAGATGTAGCTCCACTTGGTGCGCAAGCAGTTACTAAAATTCATGACATATTTGATTGGTCTAAAAAGTCAAAGAGGGGCTTGCTTCTCTTTATTGATGAGGCTGACGCATTCCTTTGCGAGTAAGTTTCACTAATATTCGTGAAGTTTTAACTCACAACCTTAGATTTATTGAGGCTCGCTCACAAGCAGAAATGCTCTTAATGCACTGATGTATAATCAGAATGTATAAACATTTAATTTTATCATATTCTGTTTTTACTGGGTGGGTAGGTCCGATTATTTTTCTTTTTTTTTTCCTTTTTTAATGGGTAGAGTTGAAAAATAGCCTAAAAGGATACGTGCCAAATGGGTTGTTTGGGTCTATAATTTATGGAACTATATTGCTATTTAGAAGATTATTATTGAAACTATATTACTATTCAAAAGGTTATTGTGATTTATAATTTATGGAACTATATTGCTATTTAGAAGAGATTATTATTGAAACTATATTACTATTCAAAAGGTTATTGTGATTGACACATACACTGTTTTACTGAAATGTGAAAATCCTGGACCAAAAGCTAATAGTACGTCGACTCAAGTGATTGACACATACACTGTTTCTGAAATGTGAAAATCCTGGACCAAAAGCTAATAGTACGTTGACTCAAGTGATATACCTAATTAACACTATATATTGAATGCAGGCGTAATAGCACATATATGAGTGAAGCCCAAAGAAGTGCTTTAAACGCATTGCTCTTCAGAACCGGAGACCAATCAAGAGATGTTGTTCTTGTCCTCGCCACCAATCGACCTGGCGATCTTGATAGTGCTGTAACTGACCGTATTGATGATGTCATAGAGTTCCCGCTTCCTCAAAAGGATGAGCGGTTTAAACTAATGAAACTGTATCTGCAGAAGTATCTTTATGATGAAGGTGATAATAGTAATGAATCAAAATGGCATTCACTGTTCAGCAAGAAAACACAAAAATAGTGGTAAAAGATTTGTCAGATAATGTGATTGAAGAGGCTGCTAAAAAGACAGAAGGGTTTTCTGGTCGTGAACTCGCCAAATTAATAGCCAGTGTTCAAGCAGCCGTTTATGGCGGCCAGATTGTACTTTGGATTCACAGCTGTTTATGGAGATCGTTGATTATAAGGTTGGTGAGCATAAGCAGCGTATTGAGCTAGCACTTGCAGGTAGTCAGCCAGCAAAAGCAAATTAATTGAACTCTCGTGGTAACACTATTTTCTTGAAGATGAATTCTTGTCGTCATTTTTAGAATAGTTTTGAAATATAAGCGCCATAAAAGTACAAAGATTTAAAGAACAAACAAAGGGGCTGCCTTTGCTAGGATTTTGAGGATTTCAGCATTAGTTAGAGGCTTTGGCGATTAGGATTTTATGTTCTTTTTTATACCCTGAGATGCTCTTGAGAGGTATGTATTCATAAAAATTGGCGTTTCACTCTTGACATTGGAAAGTGCCATGTCTACCCTTTATGCAACTATGGCAAGTGGGATTTAAATTTTATTCAGTTGGTTTTTTGAGAGGTTGGTTGTGCTCACAGAATCACCGACCACTGACCAATTACTAATGCAAGTGATGTAAACTAGATTGTTTTGGTCTTACAGTTTAAGGATTTAATTGAATGAGTGAATTGCAATGGTTCAAACTATATTTGACGTGTTGTAGTTGGATTGATTAACGGCTTCTACCTTTGGTATTTTGAAAAGAATTTGCAGTCGTTTCTGGTGACTGGGTTTGCAGTCATTAATACCAGTAGAATGCATGTTGCTCTTTTATTACCATCCAGACATTGACCAGTGTTATATGGAAGCTCATATATACAAGTTTCCAGTTAAAACAATCTGATTCATAAGCATGATTAACTAGAAACGACTAATTCACAAGCTTGGCATTATTATAATATATTATAAGAATGGAAATGTGATGGTACAATTAGTAAAATTTTAAGGATCCTGTTATTATTTAATTTGTAACACTATCGGTCCATGTTATGTGATTAAAGGTGTTAACAGTACCAAAAGTTGATTAGCTCAAGTGTTGGCACAACCTGATTGGGGAAAACGAGTTTGCATTTTTACTGTTCATCCCGTTTTAGCTTAATTGCAGCGTAATGCAATGTTAAACATGTTTAAAGACCTATTGGAAATCTAATATTTGTACTATGTAACATCAACCATTCAAGTGTACATCAACAATGTCCTAAACCGTATAAGTGTCTGCCAACTATGTACTATTAGAACCACTCTTGATCTAGCTTCATTAATTTTTTCTAAACATGATCTTGAAGCTTCCTCTCATTATTTTTTGTAACACATAAATTGCACCACCATCATCTCCACATTGTTATATATTATGTTAAATTGGCGACATGTTTAAACTAAAGTCGATCTCAATATGTTAAATTGTTAGTGCTACACTGCTACCTTGGTTGTTCTAAAACTGCACACTGTTGCAAGACCATAGCTACATAGGCAAAATGGTATCTCAACCTATATATTATGTTAAACTGGCGAGATGTTTAAACTAAAGCCGATCTCAATTCGAAAAAAAATGAAGGTCCATGACAACGCAGGCAATCCTACTTGTTTCATATATGGCGTTTCCATTACAATTTGTTTACTTAATTCTTAACAATAACCCTTTTTATTATCATCCAAAAGTTTCAAAATACCGATTGCAACCAACACAGATTCCACATTATACAAGTGAAACACATGTTTCACAATGTTCACAAAAAGCACGCAAACCAGATTCCCAAACCGCAGAACTCACAAGAAAGATTCCCAATGCGCAGAACTCACAAGCAAATTCCACCTTATATTCGACCTCATCACCACAAGGCATTCACAAATTACCACAAACAAAGCAACAATCACCAAGTATCTCAAAGTTACCACAAGCAGATTCACCAAGTATCTCAAAGTTACCACAAACAATCACCAAGTATCTCTCACCACAAAGCAGATTCACAAAGTTACTCTCACCACAAACAAAGGGTTGGGTTATATGGACGGTGCCAGGTTTTTTAGATTAACCCACTAGTACCTAGGGTTGGGTTATAAGACAAGCCAAGTGAAACACAAGCCGCAAGTGAAAGCCGCAAGTAACTTTCGACAACAAAGAAACAACAAATATCTTAGGCTGCCGATATGTCTCAATCACCAGAGGTAATGACAATTTTACAACATTAGGCTCGATTATGTTTAACATTTATCATATATGGTCATGACATCAAAGGTTGCAAAATAATTTTTTTAGTCATCCATTCGAAATGCCAAGCCAAAATCATGTTTTTTCAAATCATCATTGCCTTATCCCGTTTTTTTTTAAAAACAATTTTCAATCGACTTAAAATAACAAACCGCTTATCAAGCATATAAGCGCTTTGTTATTTTCGATTCATAAACAATTTCATCTCCAAACCCTCGTGGTTAATCTAAAATAATAAGTACAATCAATATAACCCAACCCGTAAAGTACTATTGGAACGGGGTCTAATCTGAGCCTGTGTGCAATCTGCTTGTGTGCAATAAGCAGTTTCACAAGAAACCACACAGAGCCTGTGGACTGGGGTAGGCCAAAACAGGTATTCATACCACTCAATCAAGGTGTTAACCTACCCTTTTGCACCCACACAACTCTGGCAGTTTTAATAAGCACATAAGCACATTTTTATCATAAGCAATAAGCAGTTTCACAATAAACCACACAGAGCCTGTGGACTGGGGTAGGCCAGAGCAGGTATTCATACCACTCAATGGTGGCAGATCAAGGTGTTAACATACCCTTTTGCACCCACAACAACTCTGGCAGTTTCAATAACATCACATAATCACCATCTCACATAAGTAGTTTGTAACTGCTTATACCATAGGGCTTTTTAAATTAAACCCACAAATCACCCATAAATCACACAAACATCACATACTCACCATCACAGAACCCAAAGATCCAAACCCTAAAAAAAATTAGGCGTTTTTAATTTTTTAAACAGATCCACATAATTAAACCCACATATCACCCAGAAATCACACAAACTCACCCTCACAGAACCCAATCACCCAAACCCTAAAAAAAATTAGGCGTTTTTAATTTTTTAAACAGATCCACATATCACCCATAAATCACACAAACATCACAAACTCACCCTCACAGAACCCAATCACCCAAACCCTTAAAAAAAATTAGGCGTTTTTTATTTTTTAAACAGATCCACTTAATTAAACCCACAAATCACCCATAAATCACACAAACATCACAAACTCACCCTCAAAGAACCCAATCACCCAAACCCTAAAAAAAAATTAGGCGTTTTTAATTTTTTAAACAGATCCACTTAATTAAACCCACATATCACCCAGAAATCACACAAACATCACAAACTCACCCTCACATAACCCAATCACCCAAACCCTAAAAAAAACGCGTTTTTTAATTTAACCCAACATAAACATCAAATAAACATGATATAAACATCATGTAAATGTAATCGAACAAGAACTTACCATGGATCTAAGAAAATTAGATAGAAAAGAGATGAGATAGAGAGAGAGAGAGAAAATCGTTTGTGTGTGTGTGTGATATGAGATAGAGAGAGAGCGATGGTATGTGTAGTAGTGAGAGAAAGCGTATCTGCTTTTCTCTTTATTTTATTTTATTTTTTTATTTAAAGGTATAAGTTTTTTAAAAAGTATAAGTTTTGTAAATGTAATGTTTCATTTGTAAAAAAATGTATTATTTGTAAAAAAGGTATCATTTGTAAAAAAATTATTTTGTATATTTAAGTTGTAAATGAAACATAATGTTAGTTGTAAAAGAAGAGTAAAAAAAGTTGTCCGCTACATGGAAATGCCAAACACGGGTTGATTATTGCGAACCGATTAGGCGACCCGTTGCATTTATATCTCTCGGGGTTGGAATACGTGTTTTCCGCTTATCGATGGTCCATACTTCTCTGAAAGAACCACCCCTTGTGATGGCCCGGTGTGGGGGCGAAGTAGGTCATTACATTGTTCGGCTGACGAACATTCTCCACTTCCGCATCTCCATCCACAATGGAGGAGGCACAGATCCGTCGCATCCCGGTGGGAATCATTATATAGGCATCGACTAACATAGTGAATGATTCATGTTGTAAATAATTATAAACATAGTGACCGACATCGATTTATGTTGTAAATAATTGATTAATGATTTATGTTGTAAACATAGTGATTGATTCTTGATTTATGTTGTAAATGATTGATTCTTGTTTATATTTAAATTAATAATAACATTGTAAATGATACATGTTTTATGTTGTAAATGATTGATTCTTGATTTATGCAAATTCTTTTGTCGGTGGTAGAAATCCTTTCGGTGTCGATGTAATAGAGATTTATTATAGAGCGAAATCCACGAAATCCTTTCCGGTGACCGTATTATTCATGTCCTCTTTCGGTGGTAAATAATCATACGTTTGCTTAGGGTTTTATGTAAATAATTTGTTTGTTAAAATACATTTCTTATTATTTTCTTAACATGTAACGGTAGTCTGAGATGACTATGGGTGTCGATCTTGATTGGAAGATGAATTTGAAAGATGGTGCTTAAGTCGAGCCTCATCTTCAACGCAGTCTCAAAATCTGCGTTCTAAAGATAATGAGATCAATTCGTGAAGGCGAAAATAAAATATTTGGAGATGGAGTTAGAATTGGCGGAGTCACGAGGATCACGCTTGTCGGTCGGTCAGGCTCCACGATCTTTTAAACGAGATGAATAATCTTCATATGTAGTAGATGTTGTTGTATTTAAATAATATGTTAACGTTGACGTTTAATTTAATAATAACTGTTGTTGTTGCAATTATTTAATGTAGTAATATTTAACGTGCTATTATACAAACAAAATAATTATACGTATACGAAACATTATTAAACAAAAGTATACAAAACATTATGCATGTACAACACATTACTATTATACACACACTTTATACACACTCTTTATACAATACATTATTATACACACACTTTTTATACACACTTATTTCTAACAAACTTTATACACCCTTATTTCCTAAAAAACCTTATACACACTTATTTCCTAAAAAAAAAAAAAAAAAAAAAAAAAAAAAAAAAAAAAAAAAAAATACCCTTGTTTTAGGAGGTTAAACTAAAATAATAGACCGTGACATACATTAGACTGCACACACAAAATGCATTCAGCTGACATTGCATATATTATTTTGAATTAGATATTCAGATACATCTATCTATTCCGATCCACACACTGTACAGTTTTGTTTCACTAGATATTATTCCCCAACTTCAAGAAATATATAGGTGTTTCATGATCCAGCATCTGTCAGAATCGCACAAAGAAAACAAATAAAAATGACTATACACGTTCATGTACGATAAACAATCAAAAACAAATATCTTAAACCATTAGTCAAGTCAATCGGTTGCTTCACCTGATGGTTGGCAATTTGGCAAGCGACTAACATCGGTAGTTGGGGGAAGGAATATAGCCAGACTCTATGTGCCTGAGGTCTTCAATAAGCACTTGATAGTGCTTCTTCACTTCCTCTACAGACTTGCCACCAACCGCTTTAGCAATTTTCATCCATCGATCAGGGGTGTCTTCAACATATACAGCAAGGGCCGTTTCAAATAATTTGTTCTGCTTCGCCGTCCAGCTGGAGCTATATGAGGAAAGCGAGTTGGATGACATTTTAAATATCTTGAAGCTTTTCAATGATTGTTGTACTGATCAAGTTAGAGAAATGGCTCTTTATAAACGAGCGCAAAGTGGTGGGTGGGGTTTTCCATCGAATATAACTTGCAATAGGGTCAAATTGTATATGACATTTCACATGTCATCATCATAGCGAATTGTTGTAGGAGAGCCATTCTATATTTTGGGACCTGTGGGATTCAATGTAATTAGCGCTGTGTAGTTAATTAGTTATGCTCATAATTTTGGCTAAAAAGCGGTTATTTGTTTTTTTCCTTTGTACGGATAGAAGTTTGTGCTAGTTGTGTCGCAGGACCTGATTCTTAGATCTTTTATTGTTCCAATTTGGACCACATTTCTTGATAAAAAGTAGGATATTATCCAGAATCCAAGTTATCTAACCCAACTTGATTTATGTCCTGGTGCGATGGACCCAAACTGGAAGCCAGTTGTTTGAGCACGACGTTTGAAGCCATGGCTACATCTCAGACAGCTAGGAATCCTTATCTGAACAAATTTTGGACTGGAAAATTGTCATGGTTCGTTTTCGCAGGACTTGTTTTGTTTGCTTGTTACCATCCTAAAGTTATTGGACCCAAAGAAAACTTTAGAGTAGGCATATATATGCTGTCAACTTTGTCACTAATTTGGTTAATTCAACAATAGAATAGTACTGTTAGGTAGAGTTTGGTTCAATAAAAAAAAAAAAAAAAAAATCAAATAAACTATTCTTAATCATTCGTTTTTATCAAACAATAAAATAAACTTTCATCTTCATTTTAAAAACTAAATATCTCACAAACCATTTATCGTTAAACAAAACTAATCATACCATCACGATAATATAAATTACATTTAATTTGATATCACACATCATATACTTTCGTAATTTTTTTCCCAACTTTTTGTGGGTTTAGGGTTCTGATTGTTTAGGTGTTTAGGGTTTAGGGGTTTGACTTTTTAGGTTAAGCTTTTTAGGGGTTAAGGGTTTAGGTTTCTTATGGTTTAGCGGATAGGGTTTAGGTATTTTTGGTTTAGCGGTTAGGGTTTTAGGGGTCTAGGGTTTTTAGGGGTTTAAGGTTTTAGGGTTTAGGGTCTTTTAGGGTTTAGGGGTTAGGGTTTTTAGGGTTTAGGGTTTGTAGTTTAGGGGTTGTGTTAACACAAAAGAGTATTTTTTAAAATTTTCATGAAACCCGCAAAAAACGATAAAAAATAAGTTCGTCGAAAGTATACAATATTGGATCTCTATAGAAAGAAAATTTTATTTTGTCATGAATGGTACAATTAGTTTTATCTAACTATCGACGGTTTGTGAGATATTTAATTTTAAATATAATGGTGAAAGTGAATTTAATTAATTTGATCAAAACGAATGGTTGAGATTGATCCATTTGATTTTTAATTTTTATGTGATGTTTATTGATCTCACCCTGTCATTTTTTTTTTTTTTTTTGGGGATCTAGATGGACCTTGTTTAGGGTAAAGTTCAAAGATGGGGTTTTATGCAATTTGATCTTAGAGCATGTACATCAGTAACGGCATAACGACGTTAGTAGCCAAAATAACGCCGTTAGTAGCGTTAACCCGTTGGACCTCCGGCGTTATTTCAGCGTTAGTCCCCAAGCGTTATGATACTAATGGGCGTTAAAGTTTAACTTTAATAGGATGTTATTGATGTGAGTGTTTTTGGGGATGTTAAGGTGAAATGTTATGAAATGTTAAAGTTTAACTTGGGATGTTATTGATGTGGGTGTTTTTTGAGAATGTTAAGGTGAAATGTTAAAGCTGATGTGGCACTGACGTGACTGATGTTAAACTATAACTCAAGTTACTGATGTACATGCTTTTATTGAAAATAACTATATTATCAAAAACTCTTTTTTGGCTTACGAATCGCTAACAAGTTCATAAGCAAAATACCATAAATTTATAAACATTGTTCAAATTCCGATAAACCGTAGCAAAATAAGTTTATCCAAACACACTCCCCAAAAAAAAAGAAAATGAAAATGATAAATATATCCGAACTTAGGGTTCTCGCGGGTGTCCGAGACCCGTATGAATTTTTTCAATTTAGTGTTAATTTTTGAAAAAACATCAATTTTTCTTAAATGCATCTTAAATGCACCTTAAATGCACATGGTCTATCGAAATATGTTTTTATATTACGTTTCTAAAAAATTTGTGCATTCAATCATATTTTGTCTCGTTCCGTCCTTGAATATAGCCCAAAATATTACGTAGTACTATACTTTTGAGACACTCCTAAGGGAGGAGGGAGTGGTCTCGGGTAAGGGATTCAGGTACCCTTACCCGAGCGGTAACACCGCCGCAGGCACCTAGGGTACCTCAATCGGGTATAAAATTCGGTATGTGAAGCCGAGCTTGGGAAGGTGTTTGCATTTGAAAAAATGGACCGTTGGGAGGATAACGACTAGTAGGCCAAAAAAAAAAAAAAAAAAAATCCCTTTAAACCAAACATTTTCAACTCATTTTTTCAAAATAAAACACACAAACCACAAATAAAACACACACTAATCTTTCAAAACACAAAACCATGGATCCAAGAAGAGGTAAAAATAAAAATAAAAATCGGGTCTAGGTGACCACTCTCTCCACTTAGGGTAGTGTTAGGGTAAAATTGGGTAGTTTTGAGTTGGAGGTTTTATTGGATAGAGGTGATGTGGACCTGGTATTAGGTGACCACCCTCCTCCCTAATATCACATTCATTGTATAATTTTCTTAACCACTGTTTTTCTTTCCTAAAGTTATAGTCATCTTTTGACTTTTTAAGATGATCTTAAATATTTTAGTATGTGTTATTTAATACTTGATGAAAATTACACCAATGAAAATTCATTTAAAAACTAATATATTCATATATATTTTATCAAGTATGATATAACACAAACAAAAATATTTAAGGTCAAAGTTGTGAAAAAAGACTTAAGTCAAAATGGGACAATAATTTTAAGACGAAGAGAGTACTATGTTTTAACGAAACTCCGAAAATACTATTTGGTACAAGAATGCAATAATACATGTAAAAATAACTATTTGTTACCACGATTTAATCATATTCATTTATACAAGTTTTTTTTTTAACAAGTAAATGCTAATTTTAACAAAATAAACACTTAGAATAAATAAATCTTTACCTGTTCTTATTTTGTTTAAAACAAGAAAGTAAGTAGAAAAGCAGTTCGATAAAACGAACATGCTTTTACTCTAAAATAAACATAAAAAGAAAGGAAAACCGCACAAAAGTTTATCACATTTTAGGTATATCTACTTTATTTGTTTTAATTTAAGGTGTTGCGTTTCTTTTTCCTCATCTTTCAAAAGAAGTTATCGGTCATTTTTCATTTGATAGTTAATTAACGCAATTTATCGTTAGAATTAAGTATTTAAAGTAATTTCGGCTAAAATTATGATCGATAATTGCTCTCGAAAAATTAAAGAAATGCACATTAACTTCGATAACTTAGATCGAGAATGATAAGCTTTGAAAAAAAACAACATAAACAATACCAAACACTAGGGTTGTAAGCAGGCGAATCGAATCGATCGAACATTTCATGAACCTGCTCGTAAAATGTCGCTTATGTTTGTTTATTTATTAAATAAATGAAGATGAACAATATTTTACGTTTGTTTAGTTAAATAAACGAACATGAACAAATATTACGTCCGTTTTATGTTCTTAAACGTCGATTATGCATTCGTTAACGTTCGTTTATGTTTATTTATTTATTTATGTTCAGATATCATATATTTTAATTATATAACTCTTAAATTGGTTTGTTTAAACAAACAAAACTTATAAAACAATATATTATGCATAAATTAATAAAGTTTATGTTTGTTTGTCTATGTTCATTTATATTCGATCATTTATATTCGTTTAGCATTCATTTTGTGTCTTAAAGAACGAACATAAACAAACATGAATGACTCATTTTCTTAATAAACAAACATTAATAACTCATTTTCTTAATAAACAAACATGAATAAGAAAATTCGTTCGTTTAAGCTTTCATGTCCATTTTTGGTTTGATTTGAATTGAACGAATGAAATTAAACAAGTTTTGTTCATGTTCGTCCGGTTCGTTTACGGAATTGAGATCAATATAGATCTCATATTTACCATATATCTAATAAATCAATCTTAGTCATCTATTTTTTTTATCAAAATTAATAAAAAAACAATTTTTCACTTTTTTTTTGTTAGTCTCGCTTTTTATAAAGATAACGTCACTTATGTGAATTGGACTAGACGCGCAGTATACTTTGCCCTTAGGGACTAGTATCGTTTAAGTGGCAAAGATAGGGCCTATATATACCCCTCTTGACTCTCCATGAGGGGTGAGGTGAATCATTTGGTTAAGTGTATTGTGTGTTTTATTAATAAAGTTTCCATTGTTTTCTCCTCCCTCTCTCTAGTTTCTCTCTCTAAAAAGGATGAAGATCTTCATCTTCTTCCACCAACCAAGACCTCCAAACCACATAAATCTATATGTTTTTCGGTCCTGACAATTGGTATAAAGAGCCAAGGTTACTTTTGATGATTTATGTTGGTTTTAGATACATGTTTCAAGCTGTTTTGTGCTATTTTTGTGGGTCGAAATTTTTTTTTCCGTGTATATGGGTCACCAGCTTAAACAAATATTTGAGTATCCTTGTTTTGGTCAAAAAGTCCTTGTCTTTCATGTTTTACAATATCTGTTTTGTGTCTTTATTGGTCCAAGACAGATTTTATATCATCTTTTATGTGACTTTTTTATACCAAAATTGTGAAAAAAGTGGTCAAAGTCAGATTCTTTATGGTCTTATATGGTCAAACTGGGCATTCAAGAACACCTTTTTATGCTGTTTCTGGGTTTTTCATGAAGCTGGACAGATTTATTGGTCGGAAAAACTCGCCGGAAAAAAGTCAAAGGGTCAAACCCTAAACTTACGCGTAAGAAGAATCTACGATGGAGTTACGCGTGTAGGCGTGAAGTTCTGGCGTAGAAAAAGTTACTGCGTGTGCGTTCACGCAAGCCTTGGCTTCACGCCTATAGCCTACGCATATGTTTACGCGTATGCTTACGCATAAGCATAACGTTACGCGTAAAGCTACGCATAAGGTTAAGACCTGTTTTTTACGCATAAGGATTTGTAGAAAAAGGGTTACGCGTAAACATGACCACGACCACAAACAAACCGTATACCATTTACCAAAAGAAAAACATTTACACCTCAGTTCAATCCTCCACTTCATATCCCATCTCCATCTCTAAACCCAAACTAGACACGGATTAAATAAAACAACGACATCAATCGACATCTCAGATCATTATCATCATCATCGACAACTTTTTCGAAGCTATGCTTCGTTAATATCCGAACTAATTAAGACCGATTGATAACAACTTTGTTACAATCCTTCCTTTAATTCGTTAAGACTCAAAAACTCAATACAAAAAGAAAAAACCTACCCGAGATCAATATCTTGATCTTGACGCGTTTGTCTTTCAGGAATCTTGCAAGAATGAATATTTGGGTTGTTGTGTCTTTGATATTTAATGTTCGACTGATGAAGACTGAGTTTAGATGAACGATTTTGAGAATATTTTGATGGGAGATGAGTTATTTCTTCAGATCCGGTTGGAGAGAAAAGTTGTAGGCGTTTTTTTGAGAAGTGATATTTAGGTTTAGGTCAAGTGTTTTATAGGCTTTAGTCTTAACCGGATATCTCATAATTGTTGGATCGGGTATTTCTTTCATTTAACTTGGACGTGGGCTTCACTCACTGGATTTTGGGCCAAGTATAATGGAACGGATGGATGGATTGGACATATTATCGGATGACAGATGACTAATACCATGAAGTGAGAACACATAATATTGTTATCCGAGTATTTTTTATATAGAAAATATTTTGGATACATATTATTAATTGCATTTGGTCAAGCGTTGGTATTATGGTAAATTTTTACGGAAGGATACAATATTCACGGCTTGAGCGAAGATGTGAAAAATGGCTACGGAGTTTTTGTACGGTATTATTGATGCGGAATTGACGTGACATTTCACGGGTGGACTTCTTTATCTTTGAGACGTTGGTTGGTTGGATGCATGTCTCAAGATAACTTGTTGGAGCACATTATGAAATTTGACAATTGATTCCTCCCGAACTACCTTCTTTTATTTCTCCGTCACACTTATCAACCGTTTGTGAGCGGTCAACCGTAACAGATGATAAAAGCGGCGGACCGGGGAGAGAATGTAAGTTTACCAAGGATTAAAAATATCCTTGGATCGTTTATGTCACGGTGAGCGTGATATCCACGAATACAATGACTTGTGATTTGCTAAAATGATATAGAATATACAAAAACAGAATCGATTGACTAACACTAGGAATGTGAATAATAATAGCTCATCACAGCCCTCGTCATTAAAAGCGCACAATCGAAACCTAAAAGCGTAAAAGATATAAAACGTCGTTTAACTTAGATTAAACGTAAACGCATAAAAACAAATCTATTATAACTATAGTAGGGATTTGCATGTCTTAGCGACTTAAATGCAAATTAAATAAAATTAAAATATTTAACTATAATTTACAAATTATATAAAAGTATAAGAAAATCTAAAGAAAACTAAAACATATACATGTATATATAATAATTACACAAATGAAACAAAATAAAACAGGAAAGGGAAAATAATTAATTATACTAAGAAATTAAAACTTATAAAAATTTGAAGTCATTCTAATTCTATATTTACAATTGTTTAATGATTAAAATCTAAAAACGTACGTTTACTGAATTTTATGTAAACGTACAAAATAAAAACGTGAATTCAGTCCAATACAACTCCCACAAATGTGAAAATTATATTTTAGAATTCTAAAAGATAAGAAAATTATTAGAAAATTAAAATAAATTTTTACACTATTAAATTAATTAATATAAATTAAAAATGAATTAAATGTATTTAATAATGAATTAAATAACAAGAAAATCTAAAATTAACTTAAATAAATAAAATAAAGAATCTAAAAAATCTAAAATATCATAAAATGAATTTTAAAATTGAAAATGTATTTATTACACAATTATTCTATTTATTATTAATTATTTACTATTATTAATTACTAAAAACTATTATAGATTTATTAAAAATATTAAATGAGTAAAGAAAATCAAACTAAAAAAATGTTACTACTATAAGAAATAAAATGTGCAAAGCATAACTGAGAAGTGAGCTAGCCTAGGTGGGTTATGCGGTGAACTTGTCACCGAGGAACCTAGGTTCGAATCTAACACACAACCTTTTGCATTTTATTTTATTTTTGGATTTTTCTTTTTGCAAACCGTACATTAAGCTAAAATATGGAACTTTAACAAAACAACTTTTCAAAACTTGGAAATAAGCTCTGTGGGAGCTTATTTCCTCCACAGCTAACAATTAAGCACAAAAGCTTCTAAATAGAAGCTATCACTAGGTGTTAAAGCTTGGTTTTTGGGCTTTTATGTTTTCTGGATCATACATATATTAATGAGTAAACTACACCATTCGTCCTTGTGGTATACGTTGACCATCAAGTGTCGTCCCTTGACCAAAAAAATTGCACCGTTGGTCCTTAACTCCGAATCGTTAGTCATCGTTGGTCCCTCACCCTAACTGGCGTGACTAACGGGCGTTAAGCCTATTTAAGTCGAGGGTATTTTTGTCTTTTCCCACCCTCATTTATAAATAGTGCTACGAACTTAAAAAAAAACCCAGAAATCTTGCTAAGAAAAAAAGGATCCATTTTAAAAGAAAAAGAACCAAGAAAACTTGATTCAGCCTATCCATCTTTAGTATCATCTTAACAACTTGTAATGATTTAGTGAGGCGCACCACGACCGCCAAGATCCAGCCACTACACCACCTAAACCATCCATCGTAATTATCACCAGCCTCTCAACACCGGTGCCTCAAACACCCATCGTTAGATCCGGTCAAACCCAGAAAATCCGATCAAACCCAATAGATCTGCCGAAATCGTATTAAAAGGTGGTTGTATATGGTGGGTTTGAAGATGATCTGTGGTTGTGTAAGGTGGGTTGTATATAGTGGAGAATTGGTGGTTGTAATGACGTTGAAGATGAGAGTTTTGAAGTTGATTTGGTGAATGGATTTTGAAAAATTAATTATAGAGGTGTTAATGGTTCATGTATGTGTTAATAATAAAGAGTTTTTTCACATGGGTTTATGAAATAGTAATGATGTAATCTTTTTATGTTGTGTTTTCATGTGTTGAGTTTACATATGAGATGTGAAGTGGTTGGGAAAAATTGAATGTTAAAAGAAGACAAGATGAAGTGGTTGTGATTTACAGTTCATATATGCTAGATTACATGCCATTTTATCTACAGACGTGCGAGAATGGATGGACAAGAATCGCAGCAATGTCTTATCCTCGGCATCGAATAAAAGATTGGGCGGACCTTATCTTAAATTTTGTGAGTGAAAACGCAACCTCGCTATGAACTAGATGTTGAAAATGGTTGGACCGGTAGCGGTCGAAATGGGTACATTTAAGTGTTGGATGGTTTGGGTCGAAATGGGTACATTTAAGTGTTGGACCGTAACGAAGGTGTTAAGTTTTCCGGAAAGGATAGCAAGGAACTCGGATATTGAAAATGGTTGGGCCGTAACGGGTCGAAATGGGTACATTTAAGTGTTGGATGGTTTGGGTGAAATGGGTACATTTAAGTGTTGGACCGTAACGAAGGTGTTAAGTTTTCGGAAAGGATAGCAAGGAACTCGGATATTATGTACACAGTTCATATATGCTAGATTACATGCCATTTGGATTTCGGATTTTAGGATAGCAAAGGATTGATGATTTTTGGATTTGTTGTTCATAATTGATAATATCCAAGGATTGGTGGGTTTTTTGTAAGCTTTGGATTTTCTAATTTGGATCTAGATGATGAAGATGGTGATCACTTGATGAAGATGAAGTGGATGAGAAAAGACAAAAGTGGTGAGGGTGGGAAAAGACAAAAATACCCTCGACTTAAATAGGCTTAACGCCCGTTAGTCACGCCAGTTAGGGTGAGGGACCAACGATGACTAACGATTCGGAGTTAAGGACCAACGGTGCAATTTTTTTGGTCAAGGGACGAAACTTGATGGTCAACGTATACCACAAGGACGAATGGTGTAGTTTACTCTATATTAATATTAGACATGTATTAAGAATATTGGACTATACATACCAAGGTATAAGCAGTTTCAAGGCTTGTAGCTTATTCAGTGAGCTTTTGAGCTAACTGTTTGGCTATAAGCTTGAAACAAGCTTATAAAAGCTGGACAAAGGAAAAACAAAGGACCAGGAACATGCACACAAGCCAAATGGCCAAGTATAAACATGTGTGTGCACTGGAATAGCTCAAATGAGCAAAGTGTGAACTTGTGGTTTAGACAGTCAAGCCAAAGGCTTGACTTGGATGGAATGGAGGCTTCAAAGAACCTGTAACAAGTTCCACACAGGAAATAAAAAGAAAAAAATATATATGTACAAGTATAATGGACTAGAATATACAAGCTTGTGCACTGGAATTGGAAAATAAGCTTGAAATAAGCAAATAAGCACTTCCAGTGCACTGTAGATCCAAACAGTCCCAACCATGGCCTGCAACTTTTTTGAATGGCCATTTAAGCTGACGGGTTAAGCTCAAAATGGCAAAATGAAAGTTGGAGTTGCAAGATGGCCTGGTGAGCTTTCCAAAAAGCCTAAGTTCACTCTGTGAGGTTCACAGATGAGCTTGTGAGAAGCTTATGAAAATCCTTCCATTTGACTGAGTAAGATGGCTACCCAGGACACTTAGAAAAATGGGACAAACAAAAAGCTCATTGCAGCCCTAGATAACAAGCTATAAAATTGAAAAGTAAACTTGGAACCTTAAGATGGCTAGGTTGGCTATCCAAAGAACCAAGATTTACAAGCAATGGTGCACTGGAAAGCTTTTTGTGAGCTTATGAAGAAGCTATGAGTTCACTGATTTCTTAGTGTACTCAGTGAATTAGTAATAAGTTAAAGCTACTTGCTACCCTATTTAATAGGTCGCAAGGTGAAAATTAAGCACAGATCATCAAGTTGGGTGGATGAGCTTCTCAAAAGCTAAACCACACGTGCTTATGACCATAATTGAGCTTATTAGAGTGAAGGTAATGGTGCAAGTTCAAAGATTGAACTGTTGTGAGTGGGCAAACAACAAGCTCTAAGACTTATCAAATAAGCTCATGAGAGCTCAACCAACACTGAGACATTGAGTATGAATGGATAGCCTCACAAGAAGCCAAAATTCACAAGCTTAAGCTTAGTGGGGAACTTTTCATAGGCTTGGGAAAACAACTCCACTTCCACTGTTTGCTTCAGTGGAAGGAGTAAGATGGGACAAAAAGGATTTGGCTATTAAGCTATCTAGATAAGCTGAAAATGGACAAATAAGCATAAACATTACAACTAGACCACAAAGGCTACACAAATAAGCCAAATTCACAAGCTAAGGTCAACTTCACAAGCTTTTGCAAGCTTGTGAACTTGACACCTAAACCTGTGCACAGGGCATGTTTGCAGACAAGGTATCAACATAAAGCTAATAAATAAGCACTTTAAAAGCTGATTAAAAGTAAGCTATTATTTTTATATTTTTGTTTAGCAACTAGACTTTAATACCCTAAGAGCTTTTAAGCTAAAACTTATTATTAAGCACACAGTAAAAATATCTTTTTTAATCAAAAACGACCTAATGAAAATTTGACTTTTAACAAGAACACTAAAGTTTGACTAATATGAAATTATAACTAATCCTACTGACTAAATATGGAATATTAAACATAAATGACATGAAATTATGAAAGATTAACAACTTGTAAACAAGTATGCAAGGTTATTAGACATGACAGCCTCACAATACTCATAATAGAGGATCAAAGTGTCAATTTTGACCTTTATCATGCTATACCACTTAACCGAAACTATCAATGAGTTACTAAGACCATGTTGAGTCTACATAAAACAAGAACAACACCCTTCATAGCCTATAACTCGGATCGGTCATCACATACAAACAACCCTTAAATGATCATGAAGTGAACTTTCCAAAGCAAATCATTGTAAACCCAATCTTTACAATCCGGAGAATCCAAAGTGTCAAAATGGATCTTTTAGCATAAACAAATAGTCACAAAAGTCTATACCTAGGATTATCAAAATGGACATATTGACGGTGAAAATGCAATATCAAACCACAAAGCAATCCAAAACATACCAACCTATTATCAAGCTATAATATCATTAACTAATAACATATAAACACAGAAACATGATAATTAAAACAGATAGATAACTTAAGCATAAAAAGCAAAAATTGTAAAAAGTGGACTTACAAAGTGAATCAACTGAGACTTTGGAAACCAAGGACCAAACCATAACCTATAACCTCCCATGAGGCACTACTACCATGGTCATCCATAATTTGCCATGCTCCAAGCAGAATCACCCAAGAACTCATGATTTTTGATTTTTCATTGTATTTTTCTCTATTTTTTATGATTTTTTTGGTTTTAAAGACTACAACTGATTAAAGGTTTCTAAAAGCTTAAACAAGCTTTTTCAGGAGCTTATATGATCTAATAGAGTCCAATAACAACCATAATCCAACAAAAGAAAGTAAATGACATGAAAATTAAAGGTAACTTGAAAACTTGAAATGTAAAAGATAACTTGCATTAAAACTGTAAATGATATTTCATTACACTAATTTAAGATAAAATACAACATTTGAAAGATTAAAAGACATTTTAACTAAGAAAAGCAGTAAAAATTACATCTACGTGACTATGGCTTAAGGCCAAAAGTGACATCTCCTCTCTTTCTTCTTCCTTTTATACTCCAAGCATCTTCTCTCACTTCTCTGATTGTTTCCCACCATATCTGAGCCATTGGATTGGTCAAAATAATCAGAACCATACAAGTGGTGTTTTGGCGCCAAAATTCTATCGAGCAGGTTTCAACCATTAATGGGTTTTGGGTGTATGTGGAGGTGGAGGGGACAAAGTAAGGAGAGGTGAGGTGAGGCAAGTGGTATGTTTGAAAAGGTGGAATACCGCTACGGTATTGGATTTACTGATGGTTGAGAGGGTGATGAGCGGTGGAGGGCGGTTTCTTGTCCATTTGACTTTCGTTGACCACTGAGTGATATCAAATGGGTCGGGTTTTGGGCCAGCAGCTGGGTTTGGGCCTTGGATTTGGTTTTGGACTTGGTATAATATAAGGGTCCGTTTGTTGTTTAGTTAAGCACAAGGACCAAACATGTAAATTATCCAAACCTCAAGGATTGAAAATGCCACTATTCCAAACTTCATATGAGGACCAAACTTGCCATAACATAATTACACAAGTACCAAAAGTTGTATTTTATTTATATTTAAAACTTTAAAGGACCTAAAATGTAAATTTGGATTTTTGAGGGACTTGTTTTGTAATTTCCCCAAAAGTTATCAATAGAGTTCCAAATTGTAATTTATGCATAGTACAAGGGTATATTTTGTAAAATTTCCAAGTTTGAATATCCAGGACCATTTTGCCAATTTTGTAACTCGAGGGTAAAATTGCCATTTTGTGTAAACTTTTATCCGTGGATGTTTTGTGAACATTTTGATTTCCCAAGGACTTAAGTTGACTTTTCATTCATTTAAAACATTTAGGGACTAGTTTTGCCAATTTGTGTAACTCTGTGGACCGAAAACGACAATTGTTTGAACTTGCATGCTTTTTCACTTGTTTTCAATCTTTTTGTACCTGAATCACATAAAAACATATTTTAATGAATTTATAACATTTTGTGAGTTATTTGTGTGTTTTTGGTTGTTTTTGTGGGTTTATATAATACAAATATATGTGTAATTAGACACATATCAACAATCTGGTTATAACTGGTAAGGAGTTACGTTGTAGTGCTCACAGTGTGTAACCATCACTTTAAGGAGTTACGTTGTAGTGCTCAGTGTCACACGTAGTTGTGGATTGGTCAAAAATTTAGAACAAGCAGCAAGTCACAAAGTTGGGATGTTTACTTCCTTTTCAAGTTAGTCGTATCAGGTTATCTCCATATGTGGTCATTATTATTAGTCGGTGAATTCAAAGGAGATTCGAATTAAGGTTGGTTTGAGAGAATTATTGAGAGTATTTTTGCGACATACTCTCACGGAATTTTTATCAAGCTATGATGTTAATATTGCATCAAGAAGGTAATACGACATGTACGCAACATTATGATGATTCCGATAGCTCGCAACCATCAGGAGGGAGAAGTTGGTATTTCATCTTCCGTGATTGGATTACGAAGGGATTTTGATAAAGGCGAAGAAGGAGAAGTAGTGTGGTGTACATCGGGTTTTTACCAACTTGGATGCAATACTAAGTGAGTTATGTTGTTATGATGTTCCCGAGCGACAACCATTGTAATGTTCAAGAGTTTACTTTCTCCATTGCGTGTCGAAGATTAAAGACGTGTTGGAAGAGTGTTGTCGGTTCGGGAGGGAGCGAGAAAAGAAAAAGGCTCACTAGTTAGGAGGAGTAATAACCTAACTAGACCGTTCTGATTGAAGTTCGAGCTACAAGAAGATCATTTGCGAGGTCATCGGAGGAGAACTTCAAGTTTGCCTCAATATCTAGACTACGAGACTCTGCACTTCAAGAAAGTCAACATTGTTCATTATTATTGTAATTTACTTTGTTTTGTATTTATAGGTCTCATTGTAACCATTCACGTGTGACGCTATCTTGGAGGAGATTGTTAGCCTCGCTTTTATAAAGATAACGTCACTTACGTGAATTGGACTAGACGCGTAGTATACTTTGCCTTAGGGACTAGTATCGTTTAAGTGGCAAAGATAGGGCCTATATATACCCCTCATGACTCTCCATGAGGGGTGAGGTGAAGCATTTGGTTAAGTGTATTGTGTGTTTTATTAATAAAGTTTCCATTGTTTTCTCCTCTCTCTCTAGTTTCTCTCTCTAAAAAGGATGAAGATCTTCATCTTCTTCCACCAACCAAGACCTCCAAACCACATAAATATATATGTTTTTCGGTACTGACATTTTTAAATAACATATCTTGCAAACGGTAAATCTTCAAATTATAAAAAATACAAATTTCGCGACGAGAATTAAATTATATTTCTATAAATATGCAATTCTTTATATTTTCAACAAATTCTTTTTTCAAAAATTCCATCCAGAAAAATCACATATAATTTGTAAAATCATATATGATTTTCAAAAATCACATGAGATTCGATTTTTACAAATCACATTTATTTTTTCAAATCATATATGATTTTTACAAATCACATATAATTTTTTTGGGCCGAAATTTTGAAAAAAAAATTGTTAAAAATATATAAAAGTGTATATTTATAGAAAGATAATTAGTTAAATCATGATATTATGATTTGTTACCGTAACGTTTAACGGTTTGCGAAATATTTAATTTTAAAAAAATGATTTTTTTTTTTTTTTTTTAATTAGAATAATGAATTATTATGAATGGTTTATTGAATCTATGGTGCCTTCGGCACAAAAAAAAAAAATCTTTTTAGGTGGCAAATTAACCCAAAACACCCTATTTAGCTTTGCCATTCAAAATAGTTCAATCTCCCTCTCCCTCTCCCTCTCCCTCCTATAATCTTAACCCATAACCTATCAAATCAAAACTTCAATTAACTAACAGTTATCCATCACTCCCTCTCAAATAATCTACTTTTTCAATATCAAATCTACAAACCTATTAACAATTAATGCCCTAATCGAAATTTTAGGGTTTTGAATTTGAAAATGGCGACTGAATCATCAGAAGGAGAAGAAGAGACGAAGCTGATGGGAGGAAACCCGCAGCTGGTAGTCGATAATGATCTTCGCGAAATGGCGAAAAAGGCTGCTTGGAGTGTTAGTTCTTGTAAGCCTGGCAATGGCGTTTCGTCTCTTCGGGATGATAATTACGAAACTTATTGGCAGTATGTTAATTTTTATGGTTTGTTTTACACTTTTATAATGTGTTTGATTGATTGGTTTTGTATTTAACAGATCGGATGGTGCGCAACCACATCTTGTTAATATTCAGTTTCAGAAGAAAGTTAAGCTTCAAGTAAGTCATGCTTTCTATATTATTGCGGTTTGTGATGGTTTAGTCAAATTGCTTATCTGATTATTTGTGTGTGAATAAGCAACTTGAAACTATATGCGTTTTAATTTATTAGATTAGCAGTTTTGACTTTTGAGTGTGTTGTGGGATTGCCTAGCTAAACTGCTTATCTGATAATTTGCAAGTTTAATAAGCTGGTATGAATACGTAATATGAAACCGTATATCCAAAAAAGCTTATTTTGAAAAGAATAATTTGCAAGATAAATAAGCTGCTATTGACTTGTGAAAATATGCAACAATTATATGCTCCATGCCATTCAACAAAAGCTGTGAAATAAAGTAGGTGTATGATTTTAGCAACTACTAGTATAGCCGGTATAAGCTGTGAAATTAGTAGGTGTATTAGTTACCCGTCTTACTATCTTTATTGATTTAAGATGCAACAACAACAACATACCTAATCCCGCCGGAGCTGGGTGTGGGAGGTGAAATAAAGATACAACATCTTTATTGATTTAAGATATTGAATGAAAATCGTGTGACTTGTAGATAGTAAACATTATAATCTTGAGCTATTTATTATATGCACAGGGGATACATTATCCAATTCTTGCATAGGTTCAGTTTAATTGCCTTGGCTATGTTTCTGAAGTTCCTAAACTGAGTTTCTGTCTGAAGATGGTTTTATAACCGAAAAGAGAAAGTAAAAAGTTCTAGGGTCGGGAAATTGACTTCCAAATTTGATTAATACCCGACTTTAGGGTTATGGTATGCTTGTGAGTTGGCATTAACTATGCTTAGAGAACATATGTCTCTTCTAGAAATATGGAACTTATCAAAATGGAATGCATCTTCATGTTTTGTTTAGTACTACCTTTTTTGCTTTCATGGTTTGCGTTTCATTTATATTTTGGTCTAATGGGAGTCCTGTTGCTTCTTCAGTTAGTGGCGCTATATGTTGATTTTAATCTTGATGAGAGTTATACACCTAGTAAGATTTCAATTCGTACTGGAGATGGTTTTCATAACCTAAAGGTATTATTCTAAAAAGATCTGATCTTTGGCTTTTATTATCACTTCTGGTAGTCGGTTGTTGGAGTATCAAATTTTAGTGATACAGTCTAATCCAACAAGCTTGATCCTGTTCTTCATTTCGTCTTTCATTGTAGGAGATAAAAACAGTAGAACTCGTCAAGCCAACTGGTTGGGTATACATATCTTTATCCGGAAATGATCCTCGGTAAGCAACTAAGCAAACACTAGCTGAGACATCGTATTTTTTACGATCCAATCTAATATTCAAGTATCTTCTAGAAAACTTACAAACCGTGTATGCTTTTCTATATTTTCTTCTAAACGTCACAGTTTTACCCATTTGTTGTGGCAGGGAAGCTTTTGTAAAAACTTTCATGTTGCAAATTGGTATATTGTCAAATCATCTCAATGGGAGAGATACACATGTCCGCCAGATAAAAGTCTATGGACCACGACCGTGAGTGATACTCTTTTCCCCAGAATTTTTCCTTTAAATGTGATCAAGTTGTTATTCAACAATATTGTTTTGTGGTATGTTGTGTTGCAGGAACCCTATACCACACCAATCATTTGAATTCACTTCAACCGAATTCATAACTTACTCAACTGTGAGATGAGGAAGCTAATGGTGTTCGGTGTTGGATGCAATCCAGTTGAGTGCAGTATTTGTGTTATTGACAACATTGAGTGTAGTATTTGTTTTCGTTTTATTTAATCTGGTCGGATGTGGGCATATTATTCAACCTGGGACGACTTCGCCCTTTAGCTTTTTTAGCCTTTCAGTTTATAAAGTGTGTTTTATTGAATCATTACACTTGCCTTAATTGCCTTATCATTACTAATCAACCGTTCTTGTGAAATGTAAGAATAAGTAGGCGCCTCATTTATCTGAAACAAGGCCAATTCGAGTTGTATCTTTTTTGATAATGTGTTAAGTAGACAAAATGAATCTAAGAACGAGGGTGTGTTTGTTTTTCTAAAAAAAAGTCTTACTAAATTCTCTTACTCTTACCAAGAAGAGGTGGTCGACGTTTTACTTGTTGTTTTTCATCACCAATGTCGATACGTGGTAGCTAATATGTCTAACTCGGTAAAAGGTGGCGAAAAATCTTACTACCTCTTATTAACACCCTTCAACTCATTCATCTTCAAAACCCTTCAACCCATTCATCTTTCAAATTATGCAAAGCTCGGTTTTAAATTATTTGGTATTGGTTAAGTTACTTAATTGTTGTTTCATTGCGTTAAACTTATATTTTATTTTAAGACGATTTATGTAATAGTTTTTAGAGTTAATTACATAAATCGTCCTTGTGGTTTGGTTAAAATTACGGATCTTGTCCCTGTGGTTTTTTTAAGCGGGTTATGTCCTGTGGTTTCTCAAAGTTACGGATCTTGTCCAAATTTTGACCCGCTCGTTAAAAAGGACGTAACTTGACATGATGGACTAACGGAGGGGTTAACCTTGTAAATTACTCTTAAAATACAAACCACAGGGACGATATATGTAATTTAATCTTAAAAAAAAAAAAATCTCTAATTTTATTTTATGAAAATATTTTAATTTAAAAAAAAAAAAATAAAAAATAAAAAAAAATATATTTCGTTAAAAAAATATTACAAAATTTAATAAAAAAAATCATTTTACTATAACACTTAAAAAAACTGTTTATTTAAAAAATTAATTTATTAAACTTTTTTATAATAATTAAAAAAAACTTTTAAAAAAATTAATTTTGTAAAAAAATATTATAAAATTAAAAAAAAAAAAAAACATTTTACTATAATATTTAACAAAATATGTTCATTTAAAAAAATAAGTTTATTAATTGTTTTTAGAATAAATTAAAAAAATTAGATTTTTTTTTTTTTTTATTTTGTTATAAAAACGGATGAAAGCGTAATTTTTATACGTTTTCGTCCGTTTTTATAAAAAGGAAAAAAGATCGTATAAAAACGTACAAAAATGGACAAAAACTCATTAAAACATATAAATGTCCGTTTTAATGCGTTTTCGTACGTTTTTGATAAAACGTACGAAAGCGTATAAAAACATACGAAAACCCATTGAAAAGGACATTTGTACGTTTTAAAAAAGACATTTATACGCATTAGAACGAGCATTTATACGGACATTTTTTTTCCTTTTTATAAAAACGGACATTTATACGTATAAAAATGGCGGTTTCATCCGTTTTTATAATAAAATTTAAAAAAGATTTTTTCTAAATTTTTTATTTTATTCCAAAAAATATTTAATAATTTTTTTAAATGAACAAATTTTGTTAAATATTTTAGTAAAATGATTTTTTTTTTAAATTTTATAATATTATTTTACAAAATTGATTTCTTTTAAAGTTTTTTAATTATTATAAAAAGTTTATAAAATTAATTTTTAAATAAACAGCTTTTTAAGTGTTATAGTAAAATGATTTTTATTAAATTTTGTAATATTTTTTAACAATTTTTTTTTTTTAATATTTTTTAACAAAATTTATTTTTTTAATAAAATTAGAGATCTTTTTTTTTTTTTTTTTTTTTTTTAAGAGTAAATTACATATATCATCCTTGTGGTTTGTATTTTAAGAGTAATTTACAAGGTTAACCCTCCGTTAGTCCATCATGTCAAGTTACGTCCTTTTAACGAGCGGGTCAAAATTTGGACAAGATCCGTAACTTTGAGAAACCACAAGGACGTAACCGCTTAAAAAAACAGGGGACAAGATCCGTAATTTTAACCAAACCACAAGGACGATTTATGTAATTAACTCTAGTTTTATTATATTAAATTTTGGATATGTATTAAGATAATTTATTAAATGATTTATAATTGTGTTAAATTTATGATAAAAATGTTTTGTTTCAAGTTTACACTATGTACTTATTAATCGTATTTGCAATAGTTTAATATATACTTAAAAAAAAGGGAAATTAAAACCATTCAGACAATTATAAAAAAACAAACAATATTTTTTCATTCAGATTCAGACATTACAGCCACCTCTTACTAGTAAGACGTGGTAGTCAGATTCAGATTCGAAACATCTTAATCAAACAAACACACCCTGAGTCAGATGAGGTAATTGTGTTGAAAGTTGCCTAAAGTGTATTGAAGATGTTTATACCCTCCTAAAATTTTTCTATGTAAAATATTAGTCTATTAATTGCTTATAATCGTATTAATATGTTATACAACTCGTTTAACCATTTTATTTTGTTGATAAGTTTGATTAATTACAAGTAATTGTAAAATTGTAATGAAAATATACAGTTCCGCTTCACTTTGTATGAATTCTTGGTGTTTTTGATCTAAGAGCTTTTCTGCAAATGACTTTAAACACTCGCTAAGCCTGTACTTCAGAATATTTTCTTTCTTTCTGGCTTTAGCAAGTTATGAAATCATATTTCATAGAACCATGGTTCCTAGTCATACAAACACAAATGCTTATAATTCCAACTCGTTGTCCTGCATGTTAGTTTCTCAGTCTTATCTTGCACGTTAGTTTCTCAGTCTCATGGACAAGTATAAACATGAAACTGTCTGATTGGGAATTAAGGTGGCATCAAGTTTTCTGCCAATGTTGTGAGTTAAAAGACTATGGAAAATGGAAGTATAAGAATGTAGAAGATATCCTTTATATACAAAATTTATTCAACAAAACCGTATACGGAGTATATTGTCACGTGAAACAACATATAGTATATATAAAAAAAAGACAAGTAACGAAAGAGGAAGAACTTGGTTTTAAGCCGACCCTTTTGTATCAGCATGTTATACATATATACCATTCTGATGTAGCCTAAACTTTTTTGGCTTTCTCAGCCTCCAGCTTTCTCAGTGTGGTGGAACTCAGCTTTTCTCCACTTGATTCTTCAGATACCAAATTCACAACTTCAATCTGCAAGTAACCGAAGTTGGGAGACATTATAAAAGAAAATCCATGACTGTTTAAGAAAAAGTGTGTAATTTGTAAAAAATTGTGCCTTTAGTTGTGAGAGGTCTCTCTCCGCTCTCTTCTTGTTGACCGATAAGCCACCGGGTAACGTCTCCTTGCTGCCAAACAAGATTTAATCACCAAATAAGTTGTTGTGAGGCGGTGAAATGGATGGTAGGGTAAATATGTCAAAATGGGTCATCTAATGGTACGGCTGAGATTGGTCACATCGGGTTGACCCAAAACACTCTTTGGGCAACTTCAACCCGTTTTATTGACTTGTTAAGAGATTAAACATAGCCCAAACTAACTCATTTTATAAGTTAATTCCTTTTCTTTTTAATGTAGTGTAGGAAAAAATTATTAGAAGTTTAAGATTGCTAACGCATCAGGAGACCGATGGGGCACTCTTAATCACAAAAGGAAACCAGAAATGTAGCTATGATCTCTACCGAATTTGTCTTATTATTATGGAAGTTAAAGAACACTCTACACCCCGAAAATCATACATAGCCCTACTAGGAATTAACTCCATGCACATCTAATAAGTGGTTAACCTAAAATCTTGGTGTAGGAGCAAACCTGACAACAATAGCATCCAGATTCTTATCAACGATTGAAGGACCATAAGGATCTCGATGGGTTCAGTTTGCACTACCAGCTCAGGCTTAATAGACTGAAAAAGGAGAACATAGTAGGCATGCTCAAAGAAAACTGATACACATATTCTAACTAGAGAAGGAAAGTAAATAAAATCTTTGGTACCTTAATATAATCTTCAACACTTCTCATTCTCTCTTCAATAGGCATGATGAGATCTGCAAACTGCAAAGTTGGTACATCAGCATAACAGTAATAAGCACAAAATTTGGTTCCAAAGTTAAGAATGCCAAAATGAGTATGAACATGATATAGAAAGTTGAAAATCAAACAGGATGGTATGTTTAAATCGTCGGCAGCTTTGTTGAAAAAGCTTATGAACCTACTTTATGAAAACTAAGCAAAAACCTTGGTGTGCCTATGATATATCTGATCATAAGGACGTGTTTGAAAAAAATAAAGGTAAAAACTGATTCATAATAAACCAAAATTCACATTCGATACCAGTTTTGACATCTGCCATATAATCTTTTTAATATGCTCTACAAGTGTGTACAAAAAAAGGGGGGAAGGAACAAGTTCTAACCTGTTTCTTGGCCAGCATAGGTCCATCACAAACACCAATTACAATTCGATCCCTGGCCAACTCTGCAGCTGCCTGTAATCAAAAGCCTCCACACCTCAGAACTATAACCAAAATCTCATATTATTCTTGTTAAGTGTCTGTGTGGGTGTGTGTCATGACACAGATGAACACATATAGGCAACAAAAACCTTAAGGAAAAGGCGATGGCCATCATGTAAGCGATCAAAGGTGCCGCCTAGTACAACTGACCCATAGGAATTAGGTGGAGAAATGGTTGACAAATCAGAAGCAAGCTCTGGGTTTGGGTCGTCCACAATTGTCATTTTTTAGCCTAGGTGCCCGATATCTGGTTTGACCTCTCCAAACAATGTATATGTGCAATGTATTGTCTCCTGCAAAAGTCCAATCACATTCATCAGATAAGCTGAATTCAAATGACAACATCCCCAAAATCAGAATCCATCAGCTCAACTAATCCAAAAAAGGCAGTTTAGAAAAATAAAGCATCATTACCCGAAGACCAAACCAAGATTAAATCTAGTGGGTTTGTGTGTAACCATTTACACTTGGGAGTGTTTGGATGGGCAATTTGAAAGTGATTATCACAAACGAAGCATAAAATTTAGATAACATAGCATATACTTTTACATTTATCACAATAATTGATTTTTCTTACACCAACATATTCATTGTTCCTCTAAAAATAATAACCATGATTGACTGCAAAATTCCAAACAACCTACCCCCATAAATGAACCAAAATAATCAACACCAATAAAACTTGGTGATCACTACAACAATTTATCTGTCCCAAATAAATTGGATAATTGTCATATTACTGTATAGTACGGATACAAGTACAGTTAAGCAGAAAGCATCATATGGACCCCCTGCCTCTTTGCTCTTCCATAAGAAGATGAAGCTATAATAAATTCATGAAAATAAAGTACAACAACAAAACACTAGCCTTAATTCCTTAAACACAACCCACATCATCACTAGCTTCAAGCTCCACATATTCGTCAAACTTGCTAAATTGTATTTACTCCCCTCTATCCCATAATAATTGTCAACCATCCAAAACACCTGCCTTTGGTAGAACCGGAAGCAGCCTCTCTACCTTAGGTAGGGGTATGGCTGTCTACGTCTTAACCTCCCCATACACCGTGGAAGACGGTATTGGGACCCTTAATCCGTGGAAGACGGTATTGGGAGTTACTTTACTTTACTTTTTTTTCTTTCAGTTTCATTATATAATAATTTAATCTAATTTACCGATCCATAATAATATAATGAGAAATGATATATCCTCCTACAGCCAAAGGTCTATATCATATATCAGTGAATAAGAAAGTGGGTCATTTTAATAATATTAATAAAAGAGCAATATACCTTCTAATAGTACAAAATTAATCTCTATTAATTCAGCAAAATCATGATCAAGAAATTAAGAGCTCAAAAACGTAAAAAAAAGGTCATACCTCTGATTATGATTATGAAAGTGAAGTTGTTGAAAACAGGCGATGAGCGTGTGTGTGTGAGAGAGAGGTAGATGCAACTGGAGGTGGTGAACAACGCCCGCAAAATAAGAAACGTCAGAAAAAATATACGTATGTTTTTAATTAGAAAGTGATGAGTGAGTGTGACACAAACATGACTAGAATTGTTTCTACCATGTAAATAGAAATTTTTGTGGGGTAACAATTTATGACTATTCTTTTTTGTCATATGTCACAAAATTAAATACGATTAATTTTACATTTTTTTAGCTAATGTATTTACGTAGCGTTTGGTATGCATGAATTAAAGTTAGAATAATACTATAAAATGAAAATTTGTTGTTTGTTTTGAATTATATAATGGAATGATTTATTAACAGTTCATTTCATTATGCTTGTTACAACCATTTTGATTACATGGCCGCATCTTAGTTTTTTCTTATTCTATTACGATATGTAATCACATTTTGCTAATATTTTATTTATTTCATTCATTTTCAATGTCCATTACATTGTACTATACAAAAATACATAAATATTATATTCCTTTCAATATGCCAACCAAATAGGTCAGTGAAAGAGTAATAACTCATTCAATTACTATGTTCATTCAATTACATCGTCAATTACATTCCTTTATAACTCCATTACATCTATCCAAACAGGCCCTAGTGTTTAAGCTATAAACATATTTCACCATGTATCTAATTTTTACCAAAAATCCAAACTACAAATGAAATTAGCAAGATCATGTTATCTTTTCTAAAAAAAATCGTAAAATTGAAAATTAGCAAGGGCAACCTTGCTATTTTTTAAAAAAGTTTAGCAAGGTCCCTATGATTTTTTTTAAAAAGTAAGATCTTGCTAGTTTCATGAACACAGTTTGGCTATTTGAATGAAAATTGAATATTTGTTGAAATATGTTTGTAAAATTTTTATTTTTGTCATTTTTTAAAGAAAAATAAACTATCCAAAATATTACTCGGTGGGATACTTGAAATTGTTATTTTATATCAATAGAGTTGAAATCCCTATAGATCCAACATTCTTAATAGATTCTTTGAACACATCCCAACCATCTATTTCAATTTGATCCAAAGGATGAGATCAAAGATGATAATTATACATCAAGGGGCAAAAAAGACGACTACATAATCCCAAAAAAATAATCGACCTTCATTTTTTCCCTAAAAAAATTAGGGCAAACACACACAAAAATACACTCTCAATTACACCTTCGAATCAACATAAAAAAACACTCTGAATTCAATCAAATTTCACTACGATTTCTTTGATTTCAATCAGATTACACATTTAATTTTATCGTTAATCGTTTAAAATCATTGATCGATTTCACTGCGATTTCTCCGATTGTTTTAGTGTAGTCATGTCGATGTGGTTTTGTGATTGTCAACTGAAGATCGATTTGAATAAGCTATTTAGATTATGTAATAGTTTGATTTATGATTGTTAAACTGATGCGTGGGTTCGGGGTCGAAAATACTTCATTTTCTACGAGCAAGTTTTTCAACCTTCTAGGCAGTGTATCTAACCGTTGTAGTGTAGTATGGGGTAAGCCCAGGGGGTTGATTCGTTCTCCAGGGGAATAGAGATGCTAGAAAGAGATGTATGACGAGAATTTAAGGTTGAGGGGGATTCTTTTTGGTCTTTTATGGCTTTTTAAAAGCAAGGTAAATATCTCGGGGTATAGGAGTGGGGGGGTGGTACTTCTACCAATTTTAACTACTTTTAATAACTAGTAATTAACTAATTAACTAAGGATAGATTATGCTAATGTAAGTGTGCTCGTATGATCATTAAAAATATGTTTCCTTAGATGTTCTTACTCTCTAGTTATCTCTTATTGGTCGGTTGAATTGTCACATCCTCATCTTAATTGGTGCGTTGTATTTCGTTTGGTCATAGGGGGTGCCTAAATCCCTAGTTCTATGAATTGTAACTCTCCTCTAGACTATCCGGGATCGAAAAGTATCTAAGTAACTCCCCATAATACTCTACTATCAATAAGCTACAACTCACGCAATAAACACAACGAATGGCCTAGGTGCACTCCAAAGCTTTTTTGCTATTTAGGACGTTCAAGCTCGCAACAATTAAAGAACAATCCAGTTTACCTTACTCTAGCGTCTACCAATTAAGACAAGAGACAACCTAACAATAATTAACAACTAGGTTTCATAGATCTAAGCAAACACAAGGATAATTTAGCTACTCATAGTAAACAAGCAAGCATACACACATACAATTAAACATGCGGTAGACATAATGATAATATGGATAAACAAACTTATCTTATGATGTAAAGAAGGGTATGGAACCCTAAAATACTGTCCAAGTCGGAATACAACTGAATTAGGGTTTGCTTTCCAAGGTTCTACCTCCTCAAATGCAGAAAAATCGAATTCTATATATAGATTTACAAATGCGACAGCGTAAACTTTTGCTAGTGACGTCGTCAGGTCGCCGTCATTAGGGTTTTGTTTGGGCCAAGTCATCGTTGGGACGGCGTCAGTTGATAAGTGTGACGCCGTCAGTCTTCATGAAGGACGTCGTCTGAGATTGGTTCTTGGGCGTCTTGTGTGGAAAATGAGGGAGACGCCTTCCAGAGTTTAGGCGTGACGCCGTCAGGTTGTAGAACCAGAATTTGTTATGAGCCGTCGCGTGTAATTTGATCAAAACTCTTATATAGGGACGACGTCGCCCTTTGGTTGGGACGCCGTCAGGTGCAATGAACATCATTGGATATTGACTTTGCCATTTTCTTCATGTTTTCGCTCCTTTTCGTCCAAATATGCTTCATTCCAGCATTTTGCTTCCAAAAGACCTAAAATGTGAAAATGAACGATTTTAAGTAGTAACAGATATAAAATGAGTCGATTTAGGGCTTAAATGACCCCCTAAAAACGTATGTTTTAAGTCCTCATCGTAAATGTTAACCAATTTGAATGTTTTAGGCTTTGTTGAATCTATTATTGCGGGGATATAAGTTCTTTGTTGTGATTTAGGTTGGAGAAGTGATTATGAAAAAGTAGATTTTGAGGTGTTGGAGAAGGGATATAACACCACCTACATTGAGAAGAAATATAAATAGATATAAAGAAAAAAATGAAACAAAGGTGGGATAAAAGAGCACGTAGAAAAAGTGGAAGAGAAAATAGCACTTGAAGCTAGAGCTAGACCGAAAAAGAAATGTGGATGTTGCGGAGAGAAGACTAGCGAGCACTCCAAGTCAATATGTCCATTAAATCCAAAATTCATTGCAAAACAATTGAAAATGGTTAAACAAGAGGCCTATGCTTCTTGAATTTAATACATTTTTTTTATATTCAAATTTTCATTTCTTTTGAACTTCTGGAAAAGTGTTATACGGATTTTAATTCGAATGTATGGAATTTTACTTGAATACTATTTTGTTTGATCTTCTAGCAGATTTGTTATTACGTTGAATAAAATCACTTGTGATTCATCTCAAAATCACTTGTGATTCATGTCAAAATTACACGTGATTCATGTAAAAAGCACATACGATTTTCATGTCAAAATCACAGGTGATTCATGTTTAAATCACATGTGATTCATGTGGAAATCACATATGATTTTCAATAATCACATGTGATTGTGAAACTTGTAAACTTTAATATACATAACCACATGTGATTCGTAAACAAAATCACATGTAATTCATTGACAAAATCACATATCTAAATGTAAAACTTGTCCAGGCTACAACCATCAGATTATGACATTTAGCGAAAAATTAAGAAGACAAATATTAAAACATTCTGCAAAAGAGCAGCTAGTAAACATGACTTGTTCAAAATTCATTACATCTAATGAGATCATTACATACTTGTTCATACTACAAACCATTCGGTAATACACGAGTTCAAACTACGACCATTAATACTTACCAAAAAGACTCGAAAACAACCATTTTCTTTCCCTTTAAACTCCTTCTCTTATCACTCTTCGTTTTTACTTTCTTAACCACTTCCTCATCACTTTCCTCAGCCTTGTTACTTTCCTCATCCTCGTTACTTTTCTCATCCTCTTTACTTTCCTTAGCTTCGTATTACGCATCATCACACTCTTCATTTGAAACACCCTCGTCCACATCATCACCATCTTCATCAGAAACACCCTCACCCTTTTCTGCATCACCAAGATCTTCATCAAAATCACCTTCTTCATCCTCTACATTGTTAAAATTACTAACACTTACAAATTATTGTTAACTTTATCTAGAGTGGAGATATCAATGAAATTAAAGAAGTTGAAAATACCTGCATGTATTGTTGTACAGCGATGCCGTTACAACCAACAACAACCTCAAGGACTTGCCTGTAGATGATAATATATATAAAATCAGCATCCAACCAGTTCATTCAAGACATGGAACACATTCGTTGGGGTTTGGCCTTCAATTTTCAGCCATTTCTGAAGTGCAATATTCAATAGGCAAAATGGATAGAGCATGTACTGAGTCAAAACTGGTTCGGGTTGAAACAAGTCAACTGTTAGTATGTGTTGACCCGTTAACATCTTTTTGTCCATTTCTTAACATATACAAATAACATTGTTTTAATAACGAATAAAACATTAAAATTGGTCTAAATGGTTCAGTAAAACGGTTTAGGATGTTGTATACAATATACTTGTATGTAAAACTTCTGTTTGGCCCTTTCCTTATTAGCCGATTTTTTTTTTCAATCTAACCTGATTGAAATGAAACACAACCAAAATTGACTAATGCATAATGACAATTTATTATGCATTTATGTAAAATAATAAACATCACAAAAACACACTTACCAAACTAAATAAGGTTAATTTCGACCTTTAACTAGGGAATCCTGGTCATACTTCTCTTTCTACTTAGAAGGCCAGGTGGATTTTATGAAGTTAAGAATTGATGTGGCAACTGAAGCAGAAGCATATGTGATTCCTACATACCCAAGACTTGCGCCAGGAAACTGAAAAAAATGATGGATAAAAACATATCAAATATCTAAGACCATAACCTTAAAAAGAAGTAAAGTATATGTAGATTTAGGATACCCTATCATGCCAACCACAAGAAAACCACCGGCGACTGAGGAAGTTAATGCATGACGATTAGGTGATCTTCAAAATTAAACAAAGGTTATAAGTCTCACGTGCTTCATAAGATGAAATCTACTAACAAGAACGAGAATGATGATGGAAAAGGTGGTACCTATGTAGGCAAAAAGCTGCAGGAAGAAGAATAAAGGATGCTAAAGCATTTGAGTAGAATATGAAGGAAAAGGTGTGCATCCCAGTTGCTATGGCTTTCTAGGCGGCTAACGTTGAGCCCACCTGTGCCACATGACTAACAACCATTCCTACATACGGCAGTGCACCCTTCATCATCTCTCACAGAATCACTTCAGCTTCAAGATCTTTAAATGTCCTACACTTCTTATATCTTAATCAACAGTTGTCATGGTTGTCAACTTATTTAATCATGATGATTGCCAAGTGTGAAAACTCAATTTATTGTTGTTGAACTAACTCATATGTCAATTACGTGATTATTTTATTACATATTGGTCGACAAAATGGAAAAAAGTTATTTCTTTTCCATGCATATCGTCACTAGATTATTTTCTTGGACATGTGTCAATGTTCACACAATTATGTCCGTTAACATCATTTGTATGAGATTTTACAAATCTATAGAAATGACCAAAGCTCGTGGAGTGCTTGTTCACTACAATACTCATTTCTTTTTCATACGTAAATTTAAGCTGTTAGTTTCCATGGGCATTGTACAATAACAAGATTACATACATAGTTGTGACTCAGTGAGGTTTGAGTCACATATGATTCGTGTTTAAATCATATGTAATTCATGTGGAAATCACATATGATTTTCAATAATCACATGTGATTGTGAAACTTGTAAACTTTAATCACTACAAGAATTCAGGCAAATAGCCACGGACAGAATTTGTGGGTAAAAGCCATATTTTAGTGGGTAACTGGGTAGTACCCACGAATTACCCATGATTCTATATAGATGGGTAAAACCTCCGAGGCTAATTGTTTGCCCACGACATTTTCGTATTGTGGGTAAGCTTACCCACGTCATTCTTGGTGGGTGATTGTTTTGCATTCATGGGTAAATTGTTTGTGGGATTTTTTAACTCACCAGAAAACACCCATAGATATACTCGTGGGTGTTGTGTGGGTAACATTTCCCACAAAACTATTCGTGTGTAAAAGTCAACTCCCCCACCAGAATCCTTTACTAGAATTAACCACGTATATAGTCGTGTGTAAAAAACGTGGGAAATTTTGCCCATGATAAACCGTTGGAAAATTACCCACGCATATGACCGTGTGTAAATGTCATGGGCAAACGTGATATCTTTGCCATGAATATTTTGTGGGTATATTCGTAGCTAACTTACCCACTACTGTTTGTGAGTAAATTGTGGCTAAATATTTACGTCATATTGTGAATAATGCATGGGTAAATTTATGGGTAATTTATGATTTTATTTTAATATTTAGAATGTGACAAATTTGTAGCATCTAATATAAAAACCACACATTTAACACAAATATTCTTGAAATACAAAGCACACGATAATAAATAGATCCATCTTACATAAATATTAAGTCTCCTAATTAGCACAAACCATTATTCTATTGATGTCTCAATACAAATAAAATAAACTGAAAAGAAAAAACCATCATCATAAAGATGTCTCAAAACATTTAATATAAAGATAAATCGACTTATCAACTCACAATCATGCGGCTATCATGATCATCTTCCTCACTTCCAAACTGCTCGGGGTGACTAGTAGTGGGACACAGACGAGCATCTCCTCCATCGAACCTTCACCATCGAATCACAATCTGGAATGGTTATATTGAAACGAGTGCAAACAATCTCAAGAGTCTTACTTAATTTGTTGATCGTTCTCTCCATTTTCTTAGACTTATTCTCCCCCGTCGCTTACCTTGGTAGCTGCATTGTTGTATTTCAGAATCTATATCTTTAATATAATCAACTCTCTTTGACCCACTCCATCTGGGTTTCTTCTCTTGCACCACTTGCTCGCTTCAATGTAAAGTGCCGTTTCATCAACTGACTTTCTCTGTGTGGATTTTCCTCCATTTCTTGCCTTAGGCGTGACACGCTATCCTATAAGTGTGTAGATTTAATCATGAGTAATGATAGAAATAAGAACATTATTGTATAATGAGGAAATCGAACTTACATTGATTGTTTTGACTTCTCATTAATAAATGTTTTCTTGTCATTACATTGGTATGAGTATGCAAAAAGCTCAAATCCGTGGGTGGACGCTTGTATATAGATTCCTATATCACATATGCATAAAAAGAGAGATTAAATAATATTTAGATACATATTGCGATCATAGAAATGATGTATTTTTTTAATTTTTTTTAGAAAGGCAACAATTATATTACACTACAAAGAGAACAAGAATACAAAATAAGACATCCCTCATTTTAACGAGCTAATGAAAAGAGAAAGGGACCCCAAAAGTACATACCACACCACTAGATGCTATCCCTCACAACAAAATAAAAAATGCAAACTGACTATAACATATGACCAAACAAACTAAAAGACCTTTATTGATATTTAAAGTACCCGGCACACAACAAAATTCTCCTATGAAACATATACCACAAAAACAATACTACCAGGAGCATTTTAATATAGCTTCAGATACACGATCTTGCAGACACAACTTGATGACTAATTGCGACAACACCGATCTTGCAAACACAAACAATGACGGACTATATGCGAGACAAAGCAGAAAGGAATGATAGACATATCGATTCAAACATTAGAAGGTGTCTAAACAGATCTTGATCACAACCTCTCATAAACTAAGAGAAGGTGTTTCACAACCTATTATAAACTTATATGCTACTATCACAACCTGTCATAAACTTATATGCTACTATCACAACCTGTCATAAACTGTCATAAACACTGCTCTTAGACAACACTGATCTTGATCACAACCTGACATAAACTTAGAGAAGGTGTTTCACACATGCACATGCCCATAAAACTATAATTTAGCACTCTTAGGACCTTCAAAATTCCAAATAGAATTAACAATCTACGCATCAACTATGGAGCAGATTAAGTAATATCTAGTTGCACATATAAGTAACTCGATACAATTATATGCTACTATCGTATGTAGAGCAAATTCCCAATGAATTCAATACTTATTAATATACTTACTAGATTTTTTGCATGCTCATGAAATGAGATTGACCCTCGGTATGAGTTGAGGAACCTTCTCCTTTAGACGATTTTGTGTATTTTTCTTGGATCTCCTTGTACTTTGATGTTCCCCAATAAGATGTGAAATTTGTCCATGCGTTGTCACTCATGAATACGAGGTTTCACCATTTTACCTCTTATGTCTCTAAAGAAATCAAGTATAGCGTCCGAAGCTTTTGCATCCCATGCTACCCTCACACTTGTCTCGGCTTCGGATCCCATAAAAAATGTTTCTGTTATAATTTTAAATAATTAGCATTTATAAACAGAAATATAAATCTTAAAAACAATGAAAACCTAAGCAATACCTTAAATTCTCCAAAATAAAAGTCTTTTGTAGGTTGAGACACCTTTGTCCAAGTGTACCCGGTATCATCAATTCTTTCTTTAAATATCTTTGTAATCTCTCGTGAACACGCACTTGATTTGTCGAATCTGTTATAGTGATGAAAAAGAGAATGAAGTAACAATAAAGAATTTGTGATGCTCAAATTATAAATTTATAGTACTTACAATCCATTCACAACTTGCACTTGTTTTCTTCCATTCGATGGATTATCTAAGTTCCCAATGATGTTTTCACGGTTCGTTTGATCGGTATCGTCATTGATAGCTAAATTATTAGGGATATCATTTGATTGTCCTTGAGTGGCATGAAGCCTACTCTCTCCTGCTCCAGGCCTTTGTCTCGTTGAATTATTAGGGATATCATTTGATTGTCCTTGAGTGGCATGAGGCCTACTCTCTCATGCTTCAAGCCTTTGCCTCGTTGAATTATTAGGGATATCATTTGATTGTCCTTCAGTGGCATGAGGGCTACTCTCTCCTGCTCCAAGCCTTTTCCTTCGTCTAGCCATGTCTACAAGGAGAAAATTTTTAAGTATAAAGAAATGTGAGAAACTTTTGAAATTTCTAAGATAATGATATCCAAAATTAGACTTTAAAAAGACTTAAAACAAGATATACATAATTTAAAGCAAGATATATGTACTTTTAAACATGAGTAATTAGCACAATACATACGTTCCTATTAACTTAGCATAAGTAAATCCTAACACAACATCAAAAACTCAGCAAAAGTAAATTCAAATGATATCCTATGCTCTAGTTAGCTTATGACATTTACATCCAACATTAGACTTTAAAAAAGATTTGTCACTATATATATGTGCTTTAAATCATCATCAACCTAACACATACCAATTTTAACACATATATAATTTAGGTATGAGTAATGGTATCGGAAAGATGGGACTACACTAGAACTGAAACGGTAACGACTCATGATACCTGGTACTGTTCCAGGTAGGGGTGTCAGTAGGGTCACTGTGTGAAACTCGTCCAATATATATTTTCAATTCATACATCTGGCCGTCTGATAGTCATGCAACTGGAATCATACCAGCAGCCAAGAAGGAACACATGAACAATTGGCACCAAGATAACACATTAGGCGGTTCGGGTGCCGCAACCTAAGGGACAAAGCTTTAGCCTAGGACCAATGGATGCATTTATGATTTACTAGTGCAATTATCGGACATAACGCCTCGGTTATTCTACATAAGTCGAGTAAACCCAATTTGGACAAGCATTTTACTAAAGCGAACTTATGTAACTTGAGTTTACAACCAATGCTTAACGAGTATTCCCAGCCAAAAATGTGTGTACCTCCTAACTCATTTTAATTAACACTCAATTTAATATTGTGAAAGTACTGAGCTTGTCATCATAATCAAGGTCAGCTACTTTACTTGTAAAAAAAGTTCGACGAAAAAGTGTTTGACCGACAACCGGCCCCGCTCCATTTAGACCCATACCAAAAAAATGCCTCCTTTCAACCCAAACACATTTTTAAACTGATACAACCCGCCTGTCTCACCACCTATAGTTGAAACTAATGAAACAAGATCACAGTTATAACCAGTGGTGCATGAAGCAATTTTCACATGGTCAAAACTATATGATGGTATCTAAAGCAATCTTGCATCCGTTTTAGTTACTATGTTTTTGTTATATCTCATGAATTTTGCAGTACACATATGAAAGAGCAGCTTGTCCAGTGCAAATATGAGAGTTAAAAAAACAAGAAAACCACTTTTTATATTATGCGAAACAACAACAAAGAAGCTAAACCCATGAAAAAAAATTATAGAAAAACAGTTTATGTATCTTTAGGAAGAAACTACAATGAAAGGGGCTCATTTTAAGCAAAATGAAAGCAAGCTATTTATCCAAGTGAAAGGTACAAATAATGTTAGGAATTAGAAAATTCCATAGTGAAGAGTCGGTCACCCCAAATATTATCTAGCATAAGTTAGCTCGTAGACTTGTAGTTATTTACGTTATTATGTCGTTAATTAGTTAGTCAGTAGCGTAGTTTAGTTTAGAGCAACACCGTGAAGGAAGGACGGGTCTTTACCCAATCGTATGCTGATCCACGGCCGATGGGAGGTCGTATTTCATGTAACTATAAATACCCCTTCCATCCATGGAAGGGTGGTGCTTCTCATTCAATCTAATATTCCATTTGTGTAAACCTCTAGCAAGAACACCCTCTCTCTACTAACTCTAACTATGGCAAACATGTATTTTGATCATCCAATACCACCGAATCATCAACACAATAATATATCGATCCTACAATTGGTATCAAGAGCCAAGGTTATTGTGTTATCCTTGATTTGTGTGGTTCGTACCATGGTTGTTTGTGTGTATTTATTTGTTGTGGTTTATTGAATCATGTAAAAAGCTGCTTGCTTCATTGTTATGGTCGAAACCATTTTGTTCTACTCTTTTAAAAACAGTTTTGTACAAGTTGTGAATCCATTTGGTATTATGTCGTGGTATATCTTTTGATATCTGTTTTGGTCAAAAATGGTTTTCTGTCCAAACAGTCATGAATACTCTTTTTTATGACTTTTGTTGTAACAAAACAGTGATAAGTCATCTCTTTATGGTCCAATATTGGTCAAAACTGCTTCTGTTGACTGGTCTTAAACTACTTGTAAACTTGTCAAATGGCCAAAGTTTTTATGCAGTTTTCTATGTTTTCTGGGTAACTTTGTGTTTGTACGAAAAAAATGACTTGATATTCCTGCTAGCGAGTTGGTCATATAATCCTTCATGGCGACTTGTCTTGACAAGTCGTCTGGTCTCAGCGAGTTACCATGTTCTTCCTAGCGACCTGTGTCAAGCATAGTGGCGACTTGTATTTACAAGTTGTCTATATTCTTTGAATACAAGTAGCGAGTTGTTAAATGCTAGCGACTTGACTTAATTATAACTCAGCTAGCGACTTGTATCTAAAGACCTTAGCGACTTGTAATGAAAATAAAAGATTTAACGACTTGGTCTAAAGCTATGCTAGCGACTTGGCACAAACAAAAGGACCTGGCTACTTGTTATTGAACAAGGTAGCGACTTGTTATTAAGAATCATAACGACTTATCATGACTCATGGATGCTAGCGACTTGATATTTATCAAGTAGCGAGTTAGTGTGAAAAGTTTTGGCTAGCGACTTGTCTATGAACATAAATGAAGAATGAGAAGACCGTGACCACAACAGGACTCGACCACTAAACTTATTACCAACAAAATCATCGACCTCAGTAAAATACCATCATCTGTCTATGTTTATATGTACAGAAATCGAGATGTCCAAGAAATAAAATCAGATCCAATTACCTC
>CM040244.1:190050597-190075907 GCA_022545495.1 Chrysanthemum lavandulifolium | reverse complement strand
AAGGTGTAGTTCACCTTGGGTGAAAGAACTAGTTACTTATCCTAGTACCTTATAAAGGGTAGGCGACATTGTGTAGGTTTGGTTCACCTTGGTGTGAAAGAACTCGGTGGTTAGCGTAGCACCGGAAAAATGGTAGGCGACGTTGTGAAGGCTTCTCCGCCATAAGGAGATTGGTGTAGTGTTCTGAACTCTCGAGTAGATGACTCGAGGAGTGGAGTAGGACAAGGAAGGTGTCCTTGTGCGAACCACTATAAATACTCGCGTTGTGGTTTTGTGCTTCTTACTCTTATCTTTTCATTATATATCTTTATATGCTTGTTTATCAACATCCAACATACACAACCAAATAGATTGACATAAGTCGATCTAAATAGTTTAAAAGGAAGTTTTAATTGGTAAAACTATTCAACCCCCCTTCTAGTTTTCCACATTTTTTAACAAAACCCTCACCTAACTTTCTCTTATCATTTATTTCTAATCATTTATTACTCTCAACTACAAATCCTACGCCTAACCTTCAATCTTCTAAACTGTGCTTTAGATCTTAACTTTGTAAGTGGATTTTGATTCTTAGTGTTTAAACAAACAATGGTTTTTATTTATTTAGAAATCCAACGGCTAAATCTTAAGTTTGGATGATCTTCGTGTTCTACGCGTAAGCATATGAACACAAGATCCTCAGGTGTGTGTTTTTATGATATAATGGTGTTAAAATGTTCAAAACTATGTGCCAAAACCATTTTTATCAAACTAATCCACCCGTAAACACGAATTGTCCATTTTCAAAATTAGGGTTTATAAGTCGATTTGGGGTTTTCATGTGTGAGTGTTTACGGTTAATTTGATGGTTGAAAGATGTTGTGTATATGTTGAATTGATTATATCCATACTCATAACTTGCCCAGAAACATTAATTGTGAGAGAATTAAATATTAGGGTTTAAGTTCATACTTTTTGGGTATCTTTGATTCATAGCATGTTTGATGTTAAAACTTGCACAAAACATCTCATTAGACCTCTATGATACCCCAGAAATTGTTTGGTGTTAATCGTGTGGTTAGAACTCTTACTCGTAGGAATTGAACTCTAGGGTTTATGTCTACGCTTAAATGATCTTCTACGCATAACTGCTTTAATGTGTATCCATGTTTAGAACTAATAAAGATTGAATGTATGTGTTAATATTGGTGTTATGATGAACTTATTTCAGGATTTCTACGCGTGAAAATTCAGAATCAAGGTTACTTGTACATCTACGCATAAGGATCACCTTACGCGTAATATGTTATGCGTAAGAGTCATCTTACGCGTAAGGTTCTACAATGGGGACTACGCGTATCACAGAAGGATATGCGTGGCAGAACCCTCACGCATAAGGTTCACTCTTACGAGTAAGCCTTACGCGTGGGTTCCTTATACGCTTCTGCGTAAGCTTTACGCCTAAGGCCCTCTTTTCCCACGCTAATATTTCTTCGCGTTAGTCAAGAACCTACGCATAAGCTTACGTTTACGCGTATAATCACTCCTGTTTATGCATAAGCTTGCAAAATCTACGCCTAAGCCTAGTTTTAACCTTAATTATGAATTGTTATGCGTGCAAACTTGTAAATAAATAAATGACAATGCCATGAAACCAATAATGTCACTAATAAGCTTGAATGTTTAATAAGTTGTGAAAATAAATGAAAACATAGACTTTAAAACTTAAAGTTAGTCAACTCACGAAACTTATCACGGCGCGTCTTTTGACTATTGGACTAACAAGTGACATTGGACTCGTAACAATCATCGACATATCACATTCAATAAATAGACAATAAAATCAACTGTTGACTAACGTAATGTCTTTCGATATGTTGGTTCTTTTGGCTAAATATCTTCGAATCACGACATGGGCGCTCAAATGCATAATGTGGAAGCACAAGCGTTCTCACTATTGAAGATATCTTCCCTCATGGTTATCCAATAAAGATCGGAAAGAATAACCTCAAAGTTGATTTTGATAGCTTCTATTGTTCTAAATCTTCGTGTCAAATAGCGGTGGATATTCTGAAGACTCACCCCTATCAGAACATGCTTACCAACTCTGCTACAATGTCGGAGATCTACATTCACCAATTCTGGAATACAATGCGAAAGATCAAAGGTCAAAATGCTATGACGGTGACGCTCAACCACAAACAAGTCACCATCACACCAGCAGATTTGAGGGCTATTCTTCTTGTTCCCGTCATCGAACCTACTAAATACAATGCCACTCCAACTGAAGATGTCGTTCTCAAGTTCATGGTCGACATCGGCTATGATGAAGCTACCGGGGTTATCACAAAGCACTATCATATTGATCTAAAGAACATACCCCAGCCATGGAGAACCCTCTACATCATGATTGCAAAATCCGTTTCTGGACGTGATAGTGGTCATGAGCATCCCAAGCTCATGGAACTACAGATATTTTGGGCATTGGTCAACATAAAACACATTGAAGTTGAAGCTCTGATATGGGACGACATGATGACTTACCTTAAAAAGCTTGGCACCAAAATCCCGTATATCAGATACACCAAACTGTTGATCCAAAGAGCTCTAGGGTATAATCATGATATTCCCTTGAGACTTAATGACCCAAATCAACACTCCGTGTTGTATGAGCCCACACTCACTGTCAGATTTAAGGACTCGACAACAAAGAAACAAGGTGCAGTGTTGCCAGATCATCTTCTTTCTGAAGACATCAAACAATTGTATTCGTACAAAAGATATCTGGTAGCAGTTGATGTAGGCAAAGTAGGTTTCCTTGATGAAAAGTCCTCTGGTACACCTACTAGGAAAACTAGGAGAGGCAGTGCAGGAAGTGTTACAAGCACTGAGAGTCAGAGGAAGTTTCCTAAAAGGTCACATACTCTCAAAAGGAAAATTCCATCTAAAGAAGCCATCCTAATTCCCAAGCCTGAACCACAACAAAAGCTAGTGGATGAAAGCTCTAAGGATACTAAATTAGACGAAGAGGTCATCTACTCTGAAACTCCAACCGATGACACTGAAACAGTAGCAAAACCTCCCAGTCCAAAAGCTGATAAAGGAAAAGGGAAAACTCCAGTGCTTTAGCATGAAAAGGAAAGCTCGGAAGAAGAACCATTTGATGAAGAAAAAGACTATCAAAAGAAGTTGAAGAACCTCAGACTCAAACATCTTGCCAATGAATTCGTACTGGATCAAACTCGTGGCCCCGAGGTCAAGTGGTAGAAATCCACCACACCGATTCCGATCACGGTTAATCAACCCGATAAGGAACCGGTACCACCACCCACAAACAACAACAAAAGGCGGATAGAGGATTCCATCAACTACAAATTTGAGGAACCGAAAAGAAGAAGTATGAGAAAGAAAAAGGCGATGAAGAGGCTGCGGCTCAAGCTAAATCGATGAAGAAGCGAGGATTAAGGCCGAGGAAATGGCTAAAATCCGGACAAGATGCGAAGTTGATTATGATAATTTTCTTCTAGACAGACCCATGACGCTCCAAGGAACTAACCTCCGAGCCGCCAAAAGACCACGAGTCTCCTCATGTCTCATCATCATCGACTCTTCCTCTCACTCTTCACCTCCACCATCCAAAGGCACAACGGATCCACATCTAAATCGTGAAGAAACCAAGCGACTCTTGGATATCCCGGGCTAAAACCAAGATTGTCAAAGGCATCAAGCGGTCGGGAAGAAATACGTGACCAACAAAAGTTGAATCAACTAGTCGACGGTATCAATCTTCTACATGACGAGATAGACAAGATGTCAAGTGAAAGGAGCATATCCAAGTTCATGCAGCGTGGCGTCCAAGGGGAAATGAACGAAATGATTAGGGGCTATACTCACAAGTTCCTACTCGATATTGTTCCCGGAGTGACAAAAGAGATGTTCACCAGACAACTATATCCGAATCTCATGCAGATAGCCAAGCAGACTATAAGGTCAACGCCCTTAACAGTTACAATTAATCCAACTGACCCTATATCTTTCTCCGATGCTGAATTGGTTTCCATGCTAGTAACACAAATGTCTAAACGATCTGCAACATTTACTTCTGACGAAGGTAAGTTGTTTGAAGCATTGCTGGAATACTAACTCAAAACAGCATGCAAAGTTGAAGCTGAAAGGCCTAAGCGTCCAAGAGATGATGACGATAAGGAAAAGGATAAGGATAAGGAGTCTAAACGTCCAAAGAAGTCGGTGAACCTCCTCCATGCCACCACCACCCCAAAGGACTCCATCTCAACAACAATCTCCTCCACGCTCTTCTGGCGACAAACCTCGGGACTCGAGTTACCACCCAGACAGAGAAAACCGGTGATCATTTCGAATACACTTGGTGGTGACGTTGAGAAGCCCACGAGCCCCAACAACAACCCACCTCTCTCGACACAGCAAAGAAACCAACATCCTCATCTAGGCCAAAGAAGAAGAAGAAGAAGACACCTAAGGCTGATGTCGTATCATGGCTAGACGAAGATGACACCGAATATGACTGGTTTTCTACACTTGTTGATGATACTCCCTACCCACCTGAAGGTCAAGATATGGTAGAAGGTCTAACATTGGAGCATGCTAAGTTACTTCAAGAAACGTTACGAGTGAAGAAGATGACCAAGTCAGAGTTAAAACGCATCAAGAATGAAGCTTTTCAACTGCTCAAAGACAGCTCGGAAAGTGCTATTGAAGTTGAATATCATCTTGAAAACATAGCACGAGCCATGTCTAACAACATTGATTGGCTCAACCACAAGCAAACATTGACTTCACAAGAAAAGACAAGGCTTCATACTACACCCGATTGGACCGACCTCTACCAGCGATTGTGACCGGATCAACCTAAGATTCCATTCCGCTACTTCTTCAACAATGACACGGAATTTCTTCTACACGGTAGCGATGAGTCAAAGAAATACGCTACATCACTAACACTTCCGTTCCCGGCAGCCATATACTCCAACTGCATATCCATCGAGGAAAAGGCTACTCACATGTTTAACAATAGCGTGGAGAAGTATGACATTGATGCAATGTATGGGATTCACCATTGGCCTGAACGCCGAAGAATCTACTATAAAAGCTGCCAGGTTAAAAAATCTACACATGAAGTGTTCAGTGATAAAGGGATCGTTGCTGTTAAGCATGTAGCTCTCTCGTTTAAATGGGACTACACTTTTCTCAAGAAAATCGTGGTCAAAAGACAAGACGAAGAGGACTATGCTTTCTGTGAAGCGGACTTTCAGAATTTGTCTCTCAATGACATTGAAGATCTGTATCTTGCCAAGGTACAGGGAAGAATGAAACAATTCTCGACTGAAATCCAACGTGAATACATCAAGTCCGTGCTCATCTTCATCAGAAGTATAGTGATCCAGGAACGTGTAGAAGACTTGCAACTTGTCGTTGAATCGTATCAGACACCTGTCAACCTCACCAAACCTCATTCGACCTCCCGACATCAATCATCTTCCTCAATACACTCTCATGAAAGAAACCGTTTGGAGTAGTCTACCGTAGTGAACTACATCATAACCGCTGATGGCTTGTAAAGATCTTCATAAGTTTGGAGATCACACATGAAGAAAGTCCGGACGGCTTAGCTTATAGGTTGAAGGAGATACATGAAGGCATTGGGTCAACAAAGCGATGGAATTCGAGGGAGAGCGGGATGTGAAGAAAATCATCACTCGCATCGATGAAAGGTTGTCTGAAGGACCGTTCAAAACTTTGGAGAGCTTCATGGGTGGTCGTCGAGTTTCTCTCACAGGCTATCAGCGCCTGCTCGCATTCACAGTCATTCTTGGACTACTGAATCCCCGGTACCCTTAAATTGTTTCATTTTGAATATTGATTTGGATGTGTGATTGTTAAATGACTATGGTTTGTGCACATATAACGATGTACAACCCGTTCTTGTAATGAAAGGACCACGTAGTACGCTTGATTACCACAATCCTTATAAAAGGAGCGAATGCTTCTTACTTTTGAGTAAAACTTATCAAACCTTTCACTTTTAAAAGGTTTTGCTCAAAAGGACAAGTACTTCCCCTTATGATTTTCGAAACCTCAAACGTTAATATCACTTGTTGAGGGGGAGTATTTGCTTAAAAACTTTGTTCACAAATTGTTCTTCGTGATAATCTTCCCACAAAACTCAAAATGGTCATATTCGATATCAAAATTTCGTCAAAAATAACATTTATATGCCATTTTTGAGGGGGAGAAAAATTATGTGATAAGAAATATGTTGTGAAATTGCAAATTAATCATAGTGCTACAGACTTAACCAATGAATTGATGAGATCTTAAATGTTAGTAACTCGAAAAGACTTGTCCGGGACGGGTAATAATTTCAAGCTAGTTCGCTAGTGATGTAAACGTGTCTCGCAAAGGACTTGTACAAGTAGAATATACCATTCGAGAAACTCTTGGTAGACATGAACTTTGTGGGTTTGACAACCTTCGAGGCTTGTCCACACCTTCAAGATAGTTATTAGAGCTAGTTGTCACCTAAAAGCTGACAATGTAACTCTTTAACTATGCAACGTAACCGTGTCTCGTGGGAGATTGTCTATCTTGAGTTGATCAATTCAAAAAGTGCGCTCTCCTCCCTCACCATGCAAATTTCTGTCAAAACACTTAAGCATGCGTGGAGGGGGAGTATTTCTGCAAAATAAAACTCTCGAAGTGTTTCAAAATGTTTCTTATTCATAAACACTTTGAGAAATTTTTGAGAAATCGGTTTTATGGCAAAGGAGTTATAAGGTGATTAAGGTTAGGAATAACCGTCCTATGATCCGCCAGAGCCAGAGGGATCTACCCAAGGACACCACCAATAGTTAGAATTAGAAGTCCTTAGGTTTGATTATAAAAAAGGAGAAAATGAGAATCGGAGAAAGAAGGAGTTGAAGAATTAAAAGAAATGTAAAGAAAAGGGTGAAAAGAAATAGCCCTTCAAATTATTCAACTTAGGGCAGACACCGGGTTCAATTCATATGCTACTAGTTGTCACTTGATGACACCGGTATTGAAGATCAAAGTCGTCATGGACCCAGTGACGCATGCACTAAACCTTCTTAGCCACTCAAGTTTCTCTCAACGAAGCTTGTTTCATTCTCACATGGAACCCTACGTTAACTATCGGCTTTCTCTTAGAGATTGTTGGTATTGAAGAAGGAGACCTATCCTAGTCTCCGCTCAGGAAAACCAAAGCGCACTATTGAGTCTAGAGCCATGAGATTCATCAAAAGATCTCTTAGGTACAGTTGACATTTTATCACTTGTAGTTCAACAATAAGAATGCAAGTGATACATTATCGTGTCCTTCACATATCTTAGAAATCTATCGAGAACATTTATGAGAGGTCTACACATGTGATCCTCGGTGATTGAATGGAAACTCCTGCCGGTCAAGATCAAACGACCACAAAGCAGTCACATTGGTAACTCCCGTGGATTATGCTTAGTGTGTCTCAAACGGTCTGATCGTGAGGTGATGCTTGATTGTACCTCAATGACTTATCTGAACTGTAGGTGTACTTGATACATCGCGTTATCTCACTTGTGGGACTCAGTTCAGAATAGCCTTTGTGAGAATTAGAGTTTTGTTTTCACACTATGATGTTAACACGCTCAAAGTTCAAACTTGTAAGTCTTTGGAATCCGCTTATCACTAACCATTCTTATGTTTTCTTATGGAAGCTCGAGCGGATGATCGTCATTCTCCACATGCTCAAACCAACAACATCACTAATGGAAGTTCTCTCAAAAGGCAACACAAAGTCGTAATGATTCTTCGTCAAAGTCAAAGAATCTACAAAGTTTAAAGACTAAGAGAACTACATCAAGATTGAAATCCAACGTTAAAGGCGTGTGAGCATGTTGGAGAAAGACGTGGAATCTTGGAGCAACAAAGCGGACTGATGCGAACAAAAACAACATACTATCACTACCATCACAAAGAACAAAGATCAAAGAACAAAGAAAATGATGACGTCAAGGCAAAAGTTTTCAAAGGAAACAATTTCTTTACACTGGGAAGATTGTTCGAATCGAGGCAATTCTTCTCACAAGAAAGAAGAATGTCAGAAGACGTCAAAGCTACTATTACATCAGCACCTTCAACGTTTATATTATCAATCACTAACACTTAGGGGGAGATTGTTGGAATCACTCCTAAACTATATTTCAAGTGTTAGTAATTAATATGTAATAGTTAGCTTAATATGGCTTTTATGTTAGTAATCATGCCAAGGCATATGTAGAAAGCCCATGAGCCTTGGCCCAAGCCCATAAAGGAAAGGAAGGGAACTTGCATGTTGCCCTAGTTCTTTCCTATAAATAATAATTGTAAACCCTCACTGAGGGTTGGTTGTTCAATTCATACATTCACTCTACGATAACCTTTCTTAGTATCATACCGTGTGTTTGGTATTGTTCATCCGATCACTTCTCTTCTATTTCTTCTATTGATGCTTGTGTTACTAATATGGGAACCTAACGATCTTGCTTGCTATGTGTATGATGTCGATCACTAAACCTCGATGAAGATACCTTATGAGTTCTTGATGGGAATCAAACCTAACATTCGTTTTATGAAGCCTTTTGGATGCCCTCTGACTATTCTCAACACAATTGACAATTTGGGCAAATTTGATGGCAAGTCATAAGAAGGATACTTATTGGGATATTGCACCAATAGCAAAGGATTCAGAGTGTATAACAGAATCACCAAGAAGGTTCTAGATTGTCTTCATGTTGAATTTTTAGAAGATTAAGAAAATCAGAAGGGTAAAGGTCCTGATTGGATGTTTGATCTTGAAGTTTTGACTCCTTCTATGAATTATGTACCTGTTAGAGTAGAAAATCAAGAAGATCACAAGGAAGATGAATTATAGTACATTGTTCATGGAGTCAATATTAGACCTGATGTTGTTCCCGATGAAGAACCTATAATCATTGAGAAGAACAAAGGTATTTGATGAGCCAACATCTACATTGTCTGCTGAAGATCAAGCTATTCAAGATGAGCTTAACAAAATGCTTTTTAAGACATAGTAGCACAATCTTATGATGATGATCAAAGAAGAGCTTATGAGGAAGCAAAGAAAAGAACAAGGCTGCAGATTTCTCTCACAGTACTTTGGATGACAAGATGCTTTAGATCAAAGCATCTTGCACTGATAACAAGATTTTGGATGATTTGGATGATCCCACCATGGCTTAGAAGATCTTGATGATGAGTATGATGATGAAGGTATTTTCTCAAATTTCAATGAAGGTGCTAATTTCACAAATTTGGATGATAATGTTGAAGTTCCACATACCCCAATCTTAAGAGTTCATAAGAATCATCCTACTGGTCAAATCATTGGACCTTCTAACTCTGGAGTGCTTACAAGAACCAAAGCTAAGGGTTTTTCTAAACTTCACAATGCTTTACTTAGCTTTGTTTATAAACAAAACAGGATAAATCACAAGGATCATCAAACATGCTTATTTACTTGCTTTATCTCTCAAAAGAACCCAAGAATATAGCTCAAGCATTATCTAAAGAAAGTTGGGTTAAAGCTATGCAAGAAGAACTTCTTCAATTCAAACTTCAAGAAGTTTGGGTACTATGTGATCGGAGATGGAAAGAAGGTCATTGGTATCGGATGGGTGTTCGTGAGTAAAGAGAGATGAAAGAGGGAATGTCATCAAGAACAAGGCAAGGTTAGTTGCACAAGGATATAGACAGGAAGAAGGAGTAGATTATGATGAGGTATTTGCTCTTGTAGCAAGGATTGAAGCCATTCGAATCTTCCTTGCTTTTGCATCATATATGGAATTTCAGGTTTATCAAATGGATGTCAAGAGTGCCTTTCTTTATGGCGCTAATACAGAAGAGGTATATGTCAAACAGCCTCTTGGTTTTGAAGATCCTGCACATCCAAACAAAGTTTACAAAGTTGTTAAAGCTCTTTATGGACTTCATCAAGCACCTAGAGCTTGGTATGAAAGGCTCTCTACTTTATTATTGCAACATGGTTACAGAAGAGGAGCAATAGACAAGACTTTGTTTATCAAGAGAGATAAGAAGGATATCATCTTGGTTCAAGTTTATGTCGATGATATCATCTTTGGAGCTACCAAACAGTCCATGGTGAAGGAGTTTGAGCGGTGATGCAACATGAATTTCAAATGAGTTCAATGGGTGAGTTAACTTTCTTTTAGGACTTCAAGTTAAGCAGTCAAAGGAAGGAATTTTCATAAGTCAAGATAAGTATGTATCGACATACTTAAGAAGTTCAATTTTGATGCTATGAAGCGGTCACTACACCTATAAAGTCAATTAACTCATTGGGCAAGGATTAAGATGGTCAACTGTTGAAGTCAAGTTATACGAGATCTATGATTGGTCATCTTATGTACTTAACTACATCTAGGCACGATATCATGTTTCTTTGTTTGTTTATGTGCAAGATATCAAGTCTCACCTAAGGTCTCCCATATGAATGCGGTGAAGCGAATTTTAGTTATTTGAAACAACAACCCAAGTTGGGGTTATGGTATCCAAAGGATTCACCTTTTCACTTGGAAGCTTTTACAGATAGTGATTATGCAGGTGACAACTATGATAGAAGATCAACCACTGGAGGATGCCAATATCTTGGAAGAAGATTAGTCTAATGGCAGTGTAAGAAGCAAACTATTGCAGCAACATCATCTACAGAAGCCGAATATGTGGCTGCTGCAAGTTGTTGTAGACAAGTGTTGCGGATGCAGAATCAACTCTTGGATTATAGATTCAACTTCAAGAATACTCCTATCAACATTGATAATGAGAGTACAATCTGTATTGTGAAGAATCCAGTTTATCACTCCAAGACCAAGCACATTCATGTTGTCAAGGTTCACACGGATGATAATGTAGCTGATTTACTCACCAAAGGCTTTGATGTTTCAAGATTCAATCACTTGGTGGTGAGCATTGGAATGATTAATTACTGAGCAACATTTAAGGGGAGGACTGATTAGTTTGTTAGACATTCCTATACTTTGCTTGAGGGAGGCAATTCCATGCCTATTTGGAGTTTTGTCATTATAGAACGTAAGATGGAAAATCTTCTTTGTTTTGTTATATGAAATCTTGCTTGAAATCTTGCTCGGAAAATCTTGCACACGTGGAAAGAACGCTTGTCTTATCAACGTACTGTTTTAACGGTCAAAAAGAGGGGTAAATTCAACTAACGGTAACTTTGTTATTATGGGCTGTGATTTTTTAAATCCTACCTACAAATAACTACTTTCCGATTTTCCCTCTCATCTTTATTCATATTAATCTTTTCCATATTTCTCTCTCTATCACAATTACTTAATCCTCGAATCAATCACTTTTACAATCATCAATGGCGAATCGTAACACAGTTTCGAAACACAACATGGTGGCGAATTTCTCGCTCTATCACGAGTACTGGTTTTCAAGAAACTCATAGACAAGAACGGATTACACCAAGGGTGTTAGATTTTGAAGAAGAGGTTGGTCCTTCAACTGTTATACATAAAGAAGAAGCTAGTCCTTCTACTATTATTCAGGAAGAGGAAGCTGATACACCAAAAGTAGTGCACACTGCAAGTGATGATGAAACTATAGCCGAGATATTGCACAACTTATCAAAACCAAGAGGTGTTAGCATTCCGGGAGTTCTTGAAGAACAACCACAAGTTTCTCAACCGTTATAGATCCAAAAGATAAATGCAAAGGTAAGTGGTGGAAACAAGGAAGAAGAAAAAGTCGACTTTGGCGTAAATTAGAGCAATTGAAGTGGCTAAGAATGAAGAAGTCGCTAAAAGGTACAAGTGAATTGGATGTTGAAGTGCTATTGAAGAAGCTAAGAATAAAGAAGCGACTAAGAAATTACAAGATGAATTGAATCTTGAAGCTGCTATATCGGAAAACCGGTTTACCTAGAAGACCAATGAGTAAAGCTAAAGAAAGAAATGCAATGATGGCTTACTTGAAAGGTCAAGGATTCACCGATTACGTGTTGAATTACATTGAGATGAAAGACTTGTATGAAAATGTTAGACAAGCTTATCAGAAGCAAGTTGAAAGTATTGTTTCTTTCAAGGATGACAAGCACAAGGAGGATCTTAGTAAAAGAAGCTTAAAAAGAAAAAGGACAACTGAAGCTGAACAGAAATCAGAGAAGATTGAGATGAGATCAGATACAGTTGATGAATTGAGGAATTACATAAGAGTTGTTGATTTTAAGCTACCTAAGGCTAAAGATGTTGCATAAAAGAAGTCAAAGATTGTTACATTCGAAGTTGTAAAAGCAGAAGATGGAGATTATCTTATGTTTCATAGAGAAGATGAAAGCTTTAGAGTGTTTAACTCATTATGGGACATACTGCACTTGATAAATAGAGAAGACATGTTTCATCTGTATCAACTAGTACAAGAGTATTTTGAACATATTCCATCAGAAGGAATTGGTTTAGTATTACTTGGAGACCTCACAACTATCTTTGAAACCGAGGAGACAAATCGATGCTATATGGAATAATCAAAGTATGGGAAATTAATTCTTGGAGATATTTTGATGAATCTGAGTGCATTTTTGGAGCTAGAAGATGGAACAATGATTCGTATGTTAGTAGAAAGAAGATATCCACTCAAGTCGATCTTATAAGAAGGATGCTTGATCATGGAATGGAAGTCGAGGAAGAAAATGACACAACCTTAATGGTCATTGAATTGTATATCAAATGGACGAGGTCATGGATGAAGCATAAGTACTTGGTATGATGTTTAATTGTATAAATTTTAAAAATAAATACTTTATTCAAAATCTTCTTTGGAACAAACGATTACTTTAACCAAAATCTTGCTTAAAGCACAAAACCTGTCAATGTGTTTAAAAGCAAACTTTTGTTAAGTAACAAATATTTTGAAACAAAAGTTAAACAACAACAATGGTTTTTGAGATGGTTATAACAGTAGGTTATCAGTTCACCATGTTTACAAAAGAACTGGCTAATCCATGAGTAAACAGCTCTGGTAAAGATATCTCAAATCATTATATAGTTGACAACTTGCTAATAAGTTGTATGGTAATCAACTCATCATATCGGCAAATGTAAAGAGTTGGCTAGCCCACAAGAAAATAATTTGTGGTAAAGGTTGTGGAAAACCATTTATATGGTAATTAGTTCACCATGGTTGAAAGAACTAACTAGTCCAAAAGTGCGACTTTTGGTAAAGACAAATCAAATCATTGATAGTGATGATTTGCTAAAATCATATGGTTATCAATGTACCATGGTCTTACACACCTAAACATTTGGCTACTCTAGAGTTAATGGCTTTGGTAAAGAGACATCAAAACCATTAAAATTTCAATGATTCACCTCTCACGAGTTTACACACACGAAGTGATGAGAATAGTGAAACTTAAACGAACTAATGTACAAATTGTCATATGTTCTTTGAGTTCTTTGAAAAGATGGAGTTTTCGAATGTTGCTGAAAAGAATTACTAATAAATATTACTTTGATGATGATGATGATATAAGCACAGAATCTACAGAGACAAAATTTGAAGATAAAGCCACAATCTCTCTTTGAAGACAAAAGATGTTAAAGTTGAATATACAAAGGAACTTGAAGTCAAGAGAGTAGAATTCAAGTTAGGGGAGGATTGTTGGGATATTAAAAGTCAAATTGCTGAAGAGTCAAAGTGTTGAAGAGTTAAAGTGCTGAAGAAGTCAAAGTACTGCTAAAGTATAAAGTCAAAGTACTGCTCGATTCATCAAAGTACTGCATGCTTAAAGGACTGATATGAAAAAGTGTTAAGGATCATTATGTAATTCTAGAATGTTCTTAGATTAGTATGGTATTACTTGTCGTACAAGGTTACAAATTGTAAATCGACTAGGGTTATCCTTAAGCCTATAAAAGGACCCCTAGGTTGATATTAGAGATACGTGTTTTTAGAGTTTTAGAGAAGTACGATATTAGAGTTTTAGAGTTGTTAAAGAATCTGCATAACAAGCAGATTCAGAGTTATTAATAAAATTGTTGAAAGTTAAAGTTAATTCTTCTTAGCTTTGTTAAGTAAATTTCGCATACTTAATAGAGTTTGCTCAGTGTTTCATTGTTAATAACTTAGGATTTATCCGAGGTTATTAAACCCTAAACAAGCTGTATAAGTTAGTTTGTTTAGAGTATATCGATCCAACACATTATCAGAAAGAAAATTAAAAACATACTTAATATGAAATCCTAGAATAGCTCCCGACAGCGGCGCCAAAAACTTGATGCGGGTTTTATTGACTGTGTCTTAATATTTATAGTGTCTCGCTATACCTATGGTCTACCCTAATGCACTAACGGGCGATGTGTACGGTCGCGTGTAGTGTAGTAAATGGTAAAGCCGAGGTCGTCCCAAGAGCTATGTGTGTTGGATTATAACTAAGTCTAGTGTCACATAATAATAATTGTTTCGATAGGGTTTAATTAATTAAACTACTAATGCAGAATGAAATAAAAGCGGATAAATGGATAAAGGAAATCAATAAAGGAATAGTGGTGCTAACCTAGTCAATCCTCCTAGCTAGTTATGTCTCGTCTACTTACTTCCAATTACTTGGTGGGGTCAAGTTCGAGAGGACAACATTTGGTCAATTTGCCTAACCTATCAAGAAAGATGCCACCACAGGAGAAATCAGGCGCACCGTCATAAGTCATGTTGTTCCTGGTCCCTAAGCCAAGTCATTAAGTACCGCTACATGCTAGCTTCAAAATAGTGAGTGCCCGACCGTTAGGAACTTAGACACTATACCTCCCAATTCTTAAGTTCATCCAAATGATAGGTGATCGGTTGGTCAAATTGCACAAGTAGAAAGGGTCGTCGGTTGGTCATATCTTACCCTTCCCGTCTCGGTCCGCTCACCTAGGGTCGATTGGTCATATCTCCTAGGCAATTGGCCTCACCGCCATTCAAAACTACCGAACCAAGGGTGACTACCAATGAACTATGCATGCATACACTTAGAAATAATTGTGCGGAAGTAAAGGTAAATAAACAAAACAATTAAGGAATCATAACTAGGCTAGCACCAAAGGTTGCTTAGGCTGCTCATATTAATCATGCAAATCAATTCAATATTCAAAGGTGCGAAATACATGAATTGAAAGTAAAAATATAAAACGCTAAAGCTTATCGTAATGGAGTGACTTCTCCCTTGGAAAGCGACTCCGTATGCTCCCCTAGACCTGCCTTGAGCTTTTTCCCACGTTCTCAGTGTTGTGTGGAATGGGATGATTTGAAATCTGGAATTAGTGGGTATTTATAGGCAGTGCGGGTTACGGCGTAACCAATATAGAAGCTACACCGTAACCTTCTATTTCTTCGTAAATGCACTAGATCTGCTAGTTACGGCGTAACCTTATTAGTGGTTACATCGTAGTCTTCAATAAACTCGGTTACATCGTAAGTGATGCAGTAGTTATGGCGTAAGTATCAGCGGCGTGGAACCTCTTTTGACCTAATGGAGTTACGTCATAGCCTTTGGGAAGAGTTACGCCGTAACCACTTGATAAGTTGGTATTCGTGGGTCACGCAATAGTTACGGCGTAATGTGAGAGAGGATTGACGCCGTAACTTCTTCAAAATAGAATCTTGTGATAAATCTTTAGTTATGTTTCCATTTTCGCGTCTCTTTAGCTCCAATGCTCGTAATTTACCTGAAAGTGGAAAACAATGGAAAACAAGCGTAAATCCATATAAATGATATAAATAACGAGCATTATCGGGGGAAATTGACACTTAATATTCAGGACTATTTGATGTTATCACTAATATATACCGTTTCTTTTAGCTTACCATTCAGAAAAGCGGTTTTGACATCCATCTGATAGACCGTGATGTTCATGTGAGCCGCGAATGCTAGAAAAATCCGTACAGCCTCAAGTCTAGCAACCGGTGCGAATGATTCTTGAAGTCAATCCCTCTTCACATCTATAACCCTTAGCCACCGAACGTGACTTATTTACGATAATCGTACCCTCGACATCTAACTTGTTTTCCAAATCCATTTGAGACCAATGACATAGACCCTGTTGGTCTTTTAACCAATTCCATACTTCAAGATATTTAAACTAATTTAGTTCTTCTTGCATGGATTCAATCCAGTTGTCATAATTCATTGATTCTTTAATATTTTTTGGTTCAGATTGACAAACGGTAAGTGCATAAATGCAATGTTCACCGTCATTCTGAAGGCGTTGTCTAGTTATGATTGGTTGATTTAGGTTTCCAATAATGTTCACAAGAGGATGGTCTTTAGTCCAACGATGTGTGGAGGGTTGATGTTGATATACATTATGCAGATTAGGTGGATTCAAATGGCTTGTAGATGATTATGCCACATCTGAGGTTGCGGTTTCATTAGCGAAAGGGTTAAAGAATGCATTTGGATCATAATCTGCGGTGCGGTACATCTTGATTCGAGATCATCAATTTGGATCGGCGTCATTGGATCGCGGTTTGTTTAGTCGTTGTTGTAGAATCAATTGGAGGTGCTTCACCAATAGTTGTTGTTGTTTCGTGTATCGAGTTGGATGATTATCGGGTTGAGCAATGAAACATTTGATACATCTGAGCACGTTGATCAATATCATCACTAAGCAGGAGCAAATAAGCTGTTTCATTTGACGACGAGTAAGCTATAAGCTTGGTTCGGTGATGATAGGGTTTGGGGGAAGTTTAGACGGTTATGTCCGGGTTTCAAGCTGTTATGCTCAGAAGCCATTTCTGTAAGCTCATCAAAATTAGCATGAATCATTTCCATAATTTTCCTTGTACGACGATTCCAGATCCGGTATCCTTTTGAGTTTTCACAGTATCCTACAAAGACTCCGATGTCATCTTTAGCCTTGAGCTTTCCAAAATCATCACGATCATTATTCGGGTAACACAGAGAACCAAATACATGAAAGTGTTTGAGATTCGGTTTACGGTTATGGATAAGCTCATAAAGTGTTTTGTTGTGGCGTTTAGTTATCATAGAGCGGTTCTGAGTGTAGCATGCAGTTGACACGCCGCCCACAAGTGTCTGGAAGTTTTGCATTTATCAACATCGTTCTTGCGAGTTCCACTAACGTGCGGTTTCATCTTACAACAACTCCATTTTGTTACGGTGTCCGTGCAATGGATGTTTGATGCTCAATTCCCACTTTCTCATAGTATTCTCGAAGAGTTTGATTTACAAATTCAGTTCCTTTGTTTGTTCTGATTAGTCTGACTATGTTTTGGAGCTGAACTTGAATTTTCGTGAGAAAGGTGATGATCATCTGTGGAGCTTGATCTTTAGTTCGAAGAAAATAAACCTAAGTCCATCTTGAGTAGTCATTGACAATTACTAGAATGTAGTGTTTGCCATTAATCGTCTAAACACGCATCGGGCCACACAAATCCATGTGAAGAAGATGAAGCACATGCTGAGAGATGTGCTCCATTTTTGAAGGAAAGTGAGCACGAGTGCTTTTCCCCTATTCACAAGCTGAGCATAGATGATCTTTAGAATACCAAAACCTTGGAAGACCTTCAACTAGTTTGTATCGTACAAGATTGGTTATGGTTTGAAAGTTCAAGTATGAAAGACGACGATGCCACAACCAAGATTTTGTAGATGTTGCCTTAGAAGGTAGACAGATGGGAGATGAAGCAATCATGTCTTGTTTGGAGATTGTATAAAGACTTGATGTTCGGTTTCGGACATAAGATCATTTCCTTGTAGATCACGAATGAAACAAGTTTTCTCCTAAAAGCAACTTCCAAATCTCCATCACAAAATTGACCGACGAAAAGAGATTGTGACCAAGACCTTCCACATAATAAACCACGATAATTTCGATGTTCCCATTGATGTAATCTCCGTAGCCCATGATAGGCTGCTGAAGTGATCATTCCGAACACGACATCTGATGAACTTTGAAACAAAGTTTGATAACGATTTGAGATTTCTTGTCATGTCTTGGGAACATCCGCTATCAACAATCCGAGGATGATCTATATCACTGCATTACACACAGGCGACACGGTGGAATAGAAGTAGAGGTGAAACCGAAGAGTTAGAGGTTCCATTACGATTCTGATTGAAACACACATGTTAATGATTTTAGGAATCCATTTAAATCCGGGTGTATTTGTAACCATCTCGCCAAGTCCAACTAGTTTTGCTTTGGTCTTAGTGAATGCACTAGGTGATATTTTCATCCTAGGAGGTGAAGTAGGTTCTATGGGTACATCAATGATCGTGCGCGAAACACTAGAGGGTGGTTTACCTAGCACGGACTTAGAAGCATTAGTGGGCCTAGGGTAATCCGTTTTCTATTATTCCGCTTACGATATAAGATAGATTTAGCAACAAATTTATCATGACAACGGAAAACATGCTTTTACGACAACCAACACAAGATGATTCAAACATAACATTCAAAGTACTTAAAGATTCAACATTCGTTACATCACTTTTTCTATTACATTTGTCTAACGCAATGTCTAAAGTGGGTGAAACTTGAGTGTTATTCAAGGTCCTAAGGTGTTCTTCTACTTCAGAGGTCTTTATTGTTCTTCTCTTACGTTGCAACTTCCTATTCTTCCTGGTTTTGCTCTTAAGCTGTGAAGTGCTAACGTTGAGAAAAGAGGCAACTATTCCTGTATCAGTGGAAGGAAGCACATTAGTATCTTGTGGTTTGTCATTAGGCGTTCTAGTGTCAATTTTAAATATTCCAGGAGCAAGAACATTCGTGTTACTAGACTTATCTTGTTCATACTTCCCTAACTTTGCTTTTAACCCAACAATAGTGTGCAGCAATTCTTGATTTTCAAAGCGAACGTTTCCACTAATGTTTAAGACTTCTTTAGTGTATTCAATATGATTATCAAGTTCTTGTGATGCCTTAGCACGAGTCTTTATGAGAAAATCAAATATGACACCATATTCAGTTTTGACTTTGGCAATTTCTTATTCATATTTTGAAATTTGACATTTTAAAGACACGTTGTCATCATCCAGTTGTTCAAGTTTTGGATCGAAAGATTTTTCACGCAACTGGTTTATTTTGTTTTGCAAAGCAAGTTATCGATTTTGAAAATCTTTTTGACACCATTGAAGACGACGTTTTGCATTTGAAAGTTCATTCAACAAAAACTCATTTTCAATTTTCAAAGACTCGATTTGAGGCACATTATCGATATTCTCAACATTATCAACAGAGTCAACATCAATATAGTCAAATGCATATGCAACCGTATGTAATAACACCACATTGATGGTATCAGCACATATAACATTTTCCAAGAGTCGATCAACATGATTTCTTAACATTTTCTTTTTACGTTTAGTATTTGAAATCGATGTTTCTGTTTTCTCGAAAACTGTTTTCATAAGCGCAATCTCCTTCTGAAGATCCCCGTTCCCAATAGATTGCACACATTTTCAAATTTTGGACATGGGGTAAAAGTCTTTTCTGAAAAATATCTCTTTGATTTCGCGCATGTGGCGATTGAAAATGTTTAGCTTTTATTTCAGAATTAACTTCAATTTCACGTTCCAAAAGTTTAATGTCAGACATGAATGTATCAAAATATTTAAGAACTTGACATCATTTGGGTAATGATTTTACTTCACTGAGGGAAGGTAAAGGACCATTAATTTGTGCAACATTGTATCGGGGACCATCATTAGAAGAGGACTCAGGAAGTGGTGTGATAATCCAAGGTGTGTTAGTATGATCTTGTTGTCTTACAAATGGTATGATTTTAGAGTAATCGAATGGTTTGTTATATTCAGCATTTTCCATTTTTAATCGACCCTCAGCATGAGCATCTGTTTCCTCATTAAGATTATATTCAACAACACTCATAATTGAATAATCAATTCTATGTTCTGCACTGTAAACTTTAGGATTTGGTTTGAATGCTCTATGTGAAAAACGTGGTTTGTAATCAGCAAGAATTGGTCCATATCCATCTGGATTTGGTTTAAAAGAAAACTTTTGAATTGTTGTGATTGACTCACCATGTTTGTAAAAAACATTTCGAAACTCTTTGATTTTGTTTTGTAAATCGAAAATTTCATCAAGATACTCATCTATTTATCTCCTCGAATGCTTTTTGTACTCACAAAACTATTTTTGACAAGTTAACAACTCAAATTTGGCTTTTTGAGTTTCCGAAGTGAGAGCGTTAAGTTGTTGTTTATGATCAAATTTTAGTTGTTCTATTTGAGAAAGCAATGCATTCTTGGATGCAACTAGATCACATATATATTTTTCTAAAGATTTTTCATTTTGGTATGATTTTGCAAAAGCGACTTCAAAAATTTGTTCACGTTTTTCTTTGGTTTAAAAAATATTGAGTTGGAACTTATAGCATTCATTATCCTTAGTCAATAGTGCAATTTTATCTTACAGTTTCTTATTGATCTCATTGCACTTTTCCAGTTGAGATTGGGTGGTCTGAAATAAGTTGGTCATGAGCTCAAGATCTGGATTAGACAAAGGTTCATCTTGTTCAACTTGAGTCTCAACATAATCATTATTTAGATCCTCAAATATGACCACGGAGTCAACTTGATTATCAATATTAACCATGAGGTCATCTTGATCGTCAAATATAACTACGGGATCCATTTGATTATCTTCGAAATGAGATGTAGAAGGCTCATGTTGAACACTCTGTGGCTCGTCGGATGCAGATGTTGACGAAGATATCAGATCATTAATGAGTATATTTGGATCCGATTACGAGACAAGCCATCAAGATCATCACCTGGGCATGTGTCACTCATGTGGAGCTCTTGCATGTTTCCATTAACATCACAACCGCATTAGCTTGCAAGTCCTCCTTGTCATCATCGAATCTGCATCGCAATGAAGCTCGCTCCTTGTTGGCAAGTGTTCCACCACTTCATCCTTGAGAGCCAAGAGTAAATCCTCTTTGTGATAAGCACGCCTCTTGTTCTCGGCTTTGGGCATGCATTAGCCGGATGACCCTTCTCATTGCGGTTGTAGCATCGAGACCATTAACTCGGTCCCGAACATTTCCGATCAACCACTTGAACCCGTTGTTGTGGAGCACCCATGTTATTCCTTCCATTAACATAAAACCCTTGACCACTACCCATCGAACGACCATTTCCACGATTCTGAACCTCAACTCTTCCATTGTTAACAACAGCTTGATTTCTTGTGTTTGAGGAGGTACGAATGCGATTGTTGGATTTGTTTGCGAATCTCCCGAAGTCTCTAGCAATCATGACAAATCCTTGATTCAATGCATCGAAGGCTTCCGCATCCTCATTTGATTCACTGTAAAGTGCTTGATCATTGTTGTTGTTGTATGGAACCAATTGAGTTTCTTGTGATTGTTGCTGTGATGGATCATATGGTGTTATCTGAGCAGTTGGTTGTGGAGGATTTGTGAAGACAGATGGCAAGTTCGGAAATTGAGGATAACATGCTTGAGTGTACAAAGCAAGAGTTTGATTATCCGAGAGTGATGGAGAAGTAGGGACTCCACGGATGATTCTGTCTTTGTCCACTTCTTTTTGATGGTGCTTCAAATAGTCATACAACAATCCGTAAGTGGCTTGATGAAGATTCTTCGCTTGACGGATGAATGTAACGTACTTCTCCCAATCAGGACCAAGACAACTCAAAAACTTTGTGTTGATTGCAATCCTTGGCATAATGATATTATGTTTGTCCAAGTCATTGATGATGTCTGAAAAACGATGATAGTATGACTCTAATGATTCCCCTGGTTCAATCATGAAGTTTTCATATGCTAAGTAGATTTTGGATTCCATGTCTTCTTGATTGAGTTTAGTGCCTTCCATTTGAAGATGAATGTGCTCCCACATTGCTTTAGCAGTCTTCTAAGCATTAACACTATGAAGTATCGGATTGGGTAAACCCAAAGGATATATTGCATTGCAAGTTCATCGACTTCTAAGTGAAGAAGTTGGTCGATGAGTAAGTTGATCAAGGCCGACAACGTTGGTAACATCATCTCTTGGTGGATTAGCATTCGGATCTCCGGTATAGTGATAGTAAGCATCCGAAAAGGACCTTCAAGTATGACCTTCTTCAAAACTTACCATGTGTTTTCTTGAGATCACAAAACCTAAAAACCGTATCACCCATTCATCATAATTTTCGTGGAGTGAGCATTGGAGGTCTATCAAGGGATCTAACTTCATGAATGGATTGTTGGCTAATTAAAGCTTCACATGTCTTTGCAAACCAAGAAGGTTCCTTTTAGTTGTGACATTCATAGCATACTTAGCGAAGCGATATTGGAAGTAGTTACAATGTTGAACTTGTTGGCGTGGGTTTGGTTGAGGCATCCGTGGTGGAAGAAGGTTTTCTCCTTGAGAAAAGTACATTTGAGACGGTGGTTAAAATTGTTGTTGAAATTGTTGTTGAGATGGTGGAGGATATTGTTGATATTGTTGTTGTTGTTGAGGATACTCATGAGGAAACTAGTGAGAGTATGGTGGTTGAGACATCTTGAAACTTGTGTTGATGATGGATCTTTGTAGTCCAATGAAACTTGAGTTTGTTGATGAAGTATGCTTAAGCGTAGAAAACCAGCTTAGCCGTAGATTGAACCCTTACGCGTAAATCCTTTTTACACGTAAACACAAGCTTAGGCGTAAGTTCTGCTTACACGTAAACTTTAGATAAAACTTAGCTTTAAGCGTAAACCAAAGGCTTAATAGTAAGAACCTTATGCGTAAGATTTCCTTAAGCGTAAGATGAGCTTAGGCGTAGGAAATACTTAGGCTTAAAGTGTTTACTCGTAAACTTTTATGCTTAGGCGTAAAACTAGGGTTTTACCCAATAAATCCTTTACACTTATCCAAAGTCGAAGTGTTTTCAGGCTTATCTAAGCAAGAAAACACTGAGTAAACCAACAGCTTCTGTAACATATTGGATTTCACAAACACATCAAAACATGATCACAAGTAGGCATAACTTAAGGTTTTTTCTTAGAGAGAGAAATAGTTAGAGGTTTGGGAACTTAGTGAGAGAAAATGAAAGTATTATTATGAGCTCGAACTCTCTACCTTGGGAGGTAGAGAGTATTTATAGTCTTACATAAAACGCCACCTACGGGCTGTGGATCGGGCATACGGTGGGTAAAGACCGTCCATCCTCCACGGTGTTACTTAACTAAAACTACTTAACAAGAAATAACTACGACTACGAGCTTTCTAACGATTACATATACTTGAGGTGACCGACACTTTAATAACTGGATTTACTAAATCCAAACAATCTCCCCTTAAGGGAGGTCACCTCAAATTACATTGAATACAAACATATATTACATTAAGATTGTTCTTGGATTCTTGTTCCTGTTCTTTGCTCAGTAGCTCGTAGTCATTGATTCTTCATGTTCCGCATGTTTGGATAATTCTAGTGGAGGTCTTTAACTGATCCACGCGATAATGAGTTTTGAGCCAGCTTTGAGATCATCAGCTACCATAAATCTCTGACTCATCCATTGTTGTATTGCCATCATGTGAAGTTGTGACTTTTGGACCGACATGCTCACCTTCGGATCATGACATCTTTCCATCAAAGTAGCGGAAGCTTTCTTGGTACATGATATTTGCGGCGTAGCGAAGCATAGTATAAAATATCGAGAACCGTGTTATGTAGATATGCACGATCATGATTTCTTCAATTAAGTGTGGATGCTGTGAGCATGCGACTTTGGATTGACTCCTCAATTACGATCACCGCAATCGTCCAAATGTACTGTAAACAACGATTAGCAATAAAACACACAAAAGTATCTTTGATCACTTTCGTTGAATTGAGGTACACGCCCACGGTTCCCCGTTGATCGGTACAATCTTGCCTGTGATTAGGTAGGATTCATAAATCTCTTGACGAGGTTTCGCATTGCTCTAGCGTTCTCAAACCGGAACATCTCAAAGAAGACAACACGGAGTGAGTGAACCAATAATTTGAGATTCACGATTGATGAAAATAGATTTGAAAAAAATCGTGTATTGCTTGAAGAAAGAGTTTTGTAATACGACGAAGGTTTTATGAGAAAGATCAATTTTCAATCAAAATACCTTTTGTATTTGAAAAGAGTACACATTCGATGTGCTAGAGAAAAGAAGAAATTTGCACATCGAACGGTTTTTCCAAAAGTATTTTTTCAATCAGAGATACTTTTTTAATTTGAAATATGAATACACATTCGATGTGCTTTAGAAAATAAGATTTGCACATCGAACGGTTTTTCCACAAGTATTCGTCAATTCCATTCCTGGACCAAGGTTGATTCAAGAGTGAATCGCCCCATTGTTTCTATCCAGTTGTCACAAGCTTGATCTTAAGAGAAGATCTCACATGTCACCCACCAAGATCTTGTTTGATGTTGGCTCTAGAAGGATTTCCATCTTCATCGTGAATACTTTTACATATCACTCGGATGTTATGGCAATACCACAAGGATAATGCATAGGACTCTTAATATATTCTTACTTTCCACATTGTGTGAAACAACAAGTCTTCATTGACAGTGTCCTAATGAGATATTGTGGATGATCTCTTGGCTTTAGACTCAATTGTGCACATTTGGTTCCTATGCCGGAGACTAGGGAGAGGGTCTCCTTCTTCAATATCAACAATCTCTAAGAGAAAGTCGATAGATTATGTAGGTTCCCGTGAGAATGAAACAAGCCCTTTTAAGAGGAAATTGAGTAGCTTGGTAAGCTTAGTGCGATCGTCCTTTGGGTCCATGACGTCTTGTCTTCAATACCGGTGTTAGCTTAGTAACCACCAAGAGCATATTTATTGAACCTAGTTTACGCCTAAGGTTGAATTAATGGAGGCTATTTATTTTCACCCTTTTCTCATTCAATTCTTTTTCATTCTTCAACCCCTTCTGCTTACGAGACTTCATAACTAGAACCTTGTTGGGTTTATTCCAAGACTAGCTCTGTCTCGATCCGCACTCTTCCCATATCTCACTTTTCTCCTTTTTCATCATACCTAAGGACTTCTACACTATCTAGTGGATTGTCCTGGGTAGATCCCTCTCGGTTACGGCGGATCATGGGAACTAATACCTAACCTTATCATCCTTATATCACCATACATAGAGTAAATTTGGTCGGTCTATTTGGTATTGTTCATCCGCCATCCGAACCAATTGAAAACCATTTGAAAATCAATCCATATACTTGTGATATATTATCAAA